>ML112106.1:28605-53688 GCA_003697995.1 Taxidea taxus jeffersonii
GGGGGGGGGGGCTCCTGTGCATCTGAGTGGTTCGGAGGGTGAATGTTGAGGGAGAAGGTGTTCAGGTGCTGAGTTCTTTATCTATCCTGTTTTCCATATTTTTTGTTTGCCACCCTCTTATAATCTGTTTTGCTGTTCTTCCCAAATTTAAAATGTTTTCTAGTGACAAAAGGAGCCTGCTCTTTGCTCCTGGTTTTGCACTAGAAGTCTTTTTTTTTTTTTAATGTTAAAAATGTGTTGGGAAAAAAATGATGTGCATTGTTTCCAGCACAAGGATAGACGGAGATCTAGTGCTTTCTTCTTCGTGAGATGTTTTCTCTGGATTAAAATTTGAATGGCAAAGCCAGGAAATAGGAATCCTTAGTGATGGTGACTACAAACTTCCCGTAGAGAGGAGGTTCTGTGCGGGGACAGATTAGAGGCAATGGGAAGCATGGTAGGGACTTGAGTGGAGACGGCCAGACTGGGGCTGTCATGACGAGCATGAGACCCAGAGAGAGGGCTGAAGTCTGATTGAAAGGAAGTGAATGGAAAAATCAGAGAAGGAAACTGGAGCTATTTGGAAGAGGAGTCCAGAGCAGATTTGAAAATGATACCATGCCAGCCTTTTCCCCCAAACCCCCAATAAAACAAAACAAGTAAATGAACTGCCTTGGTAATGGTGGGTTATTATTGAGAAGCAGCTGGGACACCTATCCCCTTGCGTAGGTGTGATGGTTTATATGTGGTGCCTTGTCATTATCATGGTATATCCTGACGTTGGAAGACCATAGTCAGCCATACTGTCTTTAGCTTGTGGGCTGAGGATGGTAAGAGTCAAGTGTGTTCTAGAACGGCTGCCTCTGAACAGGCAGCCACCCCATTAATTCGGGTGGAAAGGAGGTAAATGAGGACCTTTGATCCTGCTGGTGCAGGCCAAGCAGTACTTCCTGGCCATGTAGAGGGGGCTCTCACTGGCCTTGCAGCTTATGGAAACTCTGTTCTGGGGAACAGCCAGGGACCCAGTAGCTTGGGAGAGTGTCATATGCCCACTGGAAGCTGCCATCAGAAGTACATTGGGCTGATGTGGAGATGCTGTGATTTGTTTAGAGCCAGAGTGGGCCTCCCAAGGTGAGGCCAGGCCCTAAGCAAGCCTGTGTGGTTGGTGGCATTCATTTCCTGTCCCTCCCAATACCACTCTTCTCAGGGAGCAAGAGGGTTGCCCCTGAGGGAACTCTCAACTTGGGGACATTCTCTCACCTGGACCATAAGAGCAGGAGCCTGAGGGTCTGGCACCATCAGGCTGCCTCTCTCTCTCCCAAGGCTGCTCACACCCTGTCCGCAGAAAAGGCTCAGTGAGCAGCATCTGGCCTGTGGTGGAAGCAATAGGGGTGGGAGTTTGATGCAAATCCCCATGGAGGACAAAGGCAGAGCTGGCAGAGTCCAAAGTCGTGGTGGTACCTGGTGATGCTGCCTGCCTGCCACTCCACTGGACCCCCTGCCATGGCCTGGGCCTCCCCCTGACAGATGACAAACAACTAGAATGATTGGTTAGGCGATGGTAAGGCACATGTGGCTCAGCCTGCTCCTGTCTGGAAAAAGTCACTGGGAGCCACTTGGGAGGGCATTTTGTAGAAGATGAAGAATTAGTTCATGAGAAAGTATGACATTGGTTTCCAGGACTGAGCCAATGGAGAGTCCTGGGCGTATCCGCACCGAGGCAAGTTCCTTGATTAGTGTCTGTTCCCAGCCCTCACCAAGGTTCCATGCTCAGACCTCTCCCACTTTCCAGGTCCTCAGGACATATGAGGACTTCATTTAAAGGCCTTTGACTCAGTGGGGCCCACTTCCTCTCCCCATCAGAAGCAGGCCATCCTGGTTCACTCTTTTGTAATCCCATGGCTTTCTCTTCCTGACAATAATCACAACTTGAAATACATTATTGTGGTAATGTATGAGATTTTAATTCTGGGCATTAAGAGTATTCCTGAAATAACATATGTCCTCACAGTAGAAGAACCCAGAACACTCCCCCACATGGCATCTCGGACAGACTAGAAGGCAAAGATTTAAGAAACTGGTCCCCAAATCCCTTGGGACATGCTTGAGCTATACTTGGAAATTTCTGGTGACCTCATGTCCCACAGGGTGTTCTGAGAGCAGGTGTCCCATTTGGGCACAACCTCAAGCTCTTCTGTGATGATTTGCATGTTGCATGTTGTGTCATTAGACAAAACCCCAGGCTGCTCTCAGCATCCTTAAAGTCAGCTGGTCAGGGCACCCTAGGAGCAGCCTCTGGTCTAGCTCTGGGATGGTGTCCAGGGCTCCCCTGCTATGGATCCTGCTGTTTTGAGCTCCAGGTGAGAGGAGGGCACACAGGGAAATGTTGGGCAAACTCACTGTGGCCACGATGCTTTCGGTGTCTCTGGGTTCCTGGTGGCTGGAATTCAAGCATTTGGTGTGGGGTTCCCTTGCCCAGTTACCTTCTGTTTTCTGATTCCTCAGAGTGTTGTCCATGACTTTGACTACAAGGTCATCAGTGCTGTGGACCTCCACTGCTCTCAGTACCTCTGTCAAATTTGTTGTATTTCTCTTTCCAGGCTGCACTGGGGACATTGTGCTGATCCAGTCTCCAGCCTCTTTGACCGTGTCTTCAGGGAGAGGGCCACCATCCCTTGCAAGACCAGTCAGAAAGTCGGTGACATTTTGGGCATTACCCACTTTATTATATGGTATCAACAAAAATCAGGACAGAGTCCAAGAATCCTGATTTATAAAGCATCCAGTTAAGTTTCTGGGGTCCCAACCCAGTTCAGTGGCGGTGGGTCTGGGACAGAATTCAGTCTCACGATTGATCCCGTGGAGGATGGTGATGCTGCCAGTTATTACTGCCAGCAGAGTAGGGAGGCTCCTCCCACAGTGCTCTCAGTGTAAACAAAACCCTCCCCAGCCGTCTGCTCCGTGAGGCTCAACTCCCGCAGGTGTTTCTCCTCATGACCCAGGGTCTCTGCATGGTAAAAGGGTCAGACTATGAGAGAGGAAGGTCTCAGACTGACATGTTTCTGTGTGTGTGTTTTCCACATAACCTGTTTTATAATTTAACGATCATATGACTACAGCGCTCACATAATCACCCTCACTGTTGTTCAGAAACTTCCTTCTGAAGTCGTATTCCTTTTTTATTGCCCCGGAAAAAGTTAGCACAAACTTAGTGGCTAAAACACATATTGATCATCACATAGTTTCTAGGTGTCAGGCTTCTGGGCAGGGTTTAGCTGGGTTCTCTTCTTGGGGTCTTCCAGGATGAAATCAAGGGTTGGCCAGACTCCCTTCTCATTCAGAGGCTTGAAGAATCTGTTTCCAAGGTCATTTCAGGTTGTGGGAAGAATTCTTTTCTCTGTGACTATCTGACTAAAGGTGCTGACCTTTGGTGGCTGCAGGCCGGAGGTCACCTCAATGTTCTAGAGGCCACTGAAAGTTGACATGTGAGATCCTTACTAATCATACCAGCAAGGGGATATCCATCTACAAGAGAGAGATCTTAATTCCTCCCTTAAGGGCTTTGTCCTGGTTTAGTGAGATCCACCGAGTATAATCTCCATTTTAATTAACTCAGAATCAACTGATTTGGGATGGTAGTTACATCTGCCAATTCCCTTCCCCTCTGCAAGATTGCCTGGGCTAGAAGGAAGTCATAGGCTCTGCCCACACTGAATGGGAGGGCATGGAGTTGTCATGCCCTCCTCAACATCCCCAAGGTCTGTCTGCTAGAACTGTTGCACTTACATAAGGATTTTTTGTTTGCTTATTTCCATTTTCTTTCTCCCAAGAGTCTCCAGTGCTGAGGACATCAAATACAAAAACTCCCCAGGTTAATGGATCATGAACAGCATCAGACCCACCCCTCACTGCCGTGTTTCCATTCTAGCTTCTCATATGTCTCCTGTTGCTTCCCAGCTGAAGAAATAGCCAAGGTTTCCCTTGGCTTTGTGTTAAATATGTAAAAAATTGATAAAGAAATAATATTAGACATGTAATTTGAAAAATGTCTGAATTAGGAAAGAAAGAACCATCTCATAGGAATGACCTAAGCTCCTACCCTAAGAACCTAGAAAATAAAGAGCAAACAAAATCCAAGAAGGTAGAATAAAGGAAATATAAAAATTAGAATGGAGGGCGCCTGGGTGGCTCAGTGGGTTAAAGCCTCTGCCTTCGGCTCAGGTCATGGTCGCAGGGTCCTGGGATCGAGCCCCACATCGGGCTCTCTGCTAGGTAGGGAGCCTGCTTCCCCATCTCTCTCTCTCTCTCTGCCTGCCTCTCTCCCTGCCTGTGAGCTCTCTGTCAAATAAATAAATTAAATCTTTAAAAAAAAAATTAGAATGGAAATCAATGGAATATATATTCTACCCCTCAAAACATAGTATCTTTTAAAACCAGCATGGGGTAGAGAGCTAAATGTATTCTCATGCTAATGAGCCAAGGGCTGCATATCATTCAGTTTCAGAGGGAAACGCAATTGTTTTGGCTCAGGCTTATAGGTGGGGGGTGGGGGGTGCTGGTTCTCTTCTCTAGAGGGAACCAGGGCCTGTCATTCCTGAAACATCCTTGCATTTATCTAGGCTCCAGATCACACACTGGGGTTCTAGGTTCCCTCAGCTTTGGGGATTCAGAGGTCTTTACAGAGACCTTAATGTCTGGACAAGAGCTCAGTTCAGCAGTGGCCAGGGAAAGAGGGGGCAACTCTGTGGGGATTGGGATTTGCTGATAGAAATTATGTACAGCAGATTCTTACCACAGAGGAAATTCAACTCCCACCCTGCCCCTTTCGTTACTAATGAGGTTGAATTAAGCTGTCTGAACAGGAACGTGTAAGTGATGCCCTGGTCCAGAGGTCCACACGCCTCCCCAAAGCCCTGAGAACCTTCCCTCTCCTCTGCCAGCCATAGCTTCTACAGGTGGAAGGAACACATGGACTTCTAAGCCAAGACCCCCTCACCCACCCGCTGCTGATTTGCTTCTTCCTCTGCAACCACAAAACCCTCAGAATTGGATGTGGGTGGGAAGTGTCACCATCAGAGACCCTGGAGGCCCAAGGTGTAACCCATTACTGTTGCCAGCAGGGGGCAGCCACCCACCCATAGTGTTGGAGACAGCAAGAAAAACTCCAGCTGTGGGCCCAGCTGTGCTCCCTCAGATACCCTCAAGGTCATGGTCTCTGCTTCTGAGTCTGGGAGACCTCACCGTGGCCCTCTGTGGGGCCTGGGCTTGGCTGACTTTAGAAGACGCTTGGCCTTCAGAGGGAAGAGGAGGAACAGGGTCTAGGTAATGAGTCTGTTCTCAGTGGGCTCCATTTTGGTGGCAGCCTGGGTCTTGAAGGGGAAGGTGCAGGTGTGATGCCATTCCTCCAGAACATTACTCTTTTTCGGTTTTTGTTTGTTTGTTTAAGATTTTTATTTATTTATCTGTCAGAGAGAGAGCACAAGTAGGCAGAGGGGCAGGCAGAGGGAGAAGCAGGCTCCAAGCTGAGCAGAGAGCCAGATATGGGGCTCGATCCTAGGATTCTGGGATCATGACCTGAGCTGAAAGCGGACACTTAACTGACTGAACCACCCAGGCGCCCACCCCCCCCACTTAGGTCATTCTTATAACAAAGTTATTTTTTGCACTGCTCCATAAGGCTTTCTTTGCTAAAGGGATTGAATTAAGCCTCTCTGGAAAGGAACCCATCAATAATGCCCTGGACCAGATGTACACACACCTCACAAAAGCACTGAGAACCTTCCCTCTCCTATATCCACCTAACTTACAGAAATGGAAGGACCACAGAGACTTCTAAGCCAGGACCTCCTCACTCACACCCTGCTGATTTGTATCTTCCTCTGGAGCAAATAATCCTAAAATTTATATGGAACCAGAAAAGACCCCCAATAGCCAAAGCAATGTTGAATAAGAAAAGCAAAGCTGGTGGCATCATAATTCCAGACTTCAATCTCTATTAGAAAGCTGTCATCATCAAGATAATATGGTGCTGGCTCAAAAACAGAAACATAGATCCATGGAACAGAATAGAGAAAGCAGAAATGGACCCTCTACTCTATGGTCAACTATTCTTCGACAAAGCAAGAAAGAATACCCAATGGAAAAAGAGAAAATCTCTTCAACAAATGGTTTTGGGAAAATTGCACATCCACATGCAGAAGAGTAAAACAGGGCCAGTTTCATAGAGCGTACACAAAAATAGACTCAAAATGAAATAAAGACCTCAATGTGGCACAGGAATCCATCAAAATCCTAGAGGAGAACACAGGCAGCAAACTTTGTGACCTCGGCCACAGCAACTTCTTACTGGATGTGTCTCCAAAGGCCAGGGAAACAAAGGCAAAAAATGAACTACTGGAACTTCATCAGGATTAAAAACCTTTTTGGTAGAAATAAAGTGGTGTTAGAAATAGAAAAAAGGGAACCATGACAAAACAGTGATAGCCTACATTGCACCATTGTTGTGCTAGTCAACGTTGGACAACAAACTCTCCAGAAAAATAAAAGTTCAGAAGGAAGAAATATTTATTTATTTATTTGTTTGTTTGTTTAATATTTTTAAAGCATAAGGAATTGAGTCAATGATATTGTAATTGTATTGTATGGCGACAGATAGAATAATGTATAAATTTGTTGAATCACTGTGCTGTAGAGCTGAAATAGTATAGACCTGTGTGTCAATAATGCTAAAACAAAAAGAGAGGAAACATTTAGAATCTATGATCCAAACATCTTCCACAGGAATCTAAAAAAAAAAAGAAGTTCTGATTCAGGGGTTTGTTCCAGGAGGCTTCTGAATTCACCTCCTCCCATGGACATGTGGAACCTACAGCTACACATGGGACAACTCCCACTGTGAGACAACCAGACTAGCCGAGGGACTCCTACACATTGGGTTAAGAAGGTCATACCCACATTGAAACATGTGCACAAATTCTTGCCATGAACTCCACCTCCAACAGAACCATATACCATTGGAAGGGAACTTGTAATTCCGGGCTTCGCCCTGAAGAGCGAAGGTTTTGGACCTACCTTCTAGTGCCCCAACTTGCAAGACTTCCACCTGAGGAACCAGCCCCAAAACACCTCAATCTGGAAGCCAGTGGGATGTGCACAGAGACCCCCCAAGACAATAGTAAACAAAGAAACAGGGAGCAGATGGAACCAACCACCTCCCAGTCTTACCCTCAAAGAAGCCTATTTTCAGATCTTAAAGGCTGCTGCCTGACAGTTAGGCTTCCAATTCAGAACACATCTACGGGCTGACTGCATTCCTCCCTGGAAATCGGGGAAGCCTGTGTTTGCGCTCTGCATTCTCTCTCTGTCCTGCTCCAGGTCCCTGGTGTCTCCCTGGGAAGAGCTTGTGCACTTGTCTAGTGCCCTGGCACGCCTTGACCACCTGGCTCTCTTGGCCAGCAGCGCTGAAGTTCTCAGACCCACAGGGCTAGAGCAAATAGAGACAAATAAATATTTGCAGAAATAATACTTGTGTGTTAGAACTGGCAAAATAATACTGGCAATAAACTTGCAAATACTACAATAAGCTTGCGATAAACTTGCAAGAATAGTATTTGTGTATTATAATTTTAAATAATACAATAAATATGTATAATAGATGATAAGACTTTATTAATTTGATATTTTGACTAAGTATAAGATTTTTCTGAATTGCTCTTCTGCAATTTCATTTATTATGGCATCAAAATTTGTACTTTTAGCAAACTCAATTTCCATGTGTATTTGAAAATAACAGTGTCTTTGGCAAATACAAGACCTCAAATATTTTTAAATAATTTTTAATTTTGAAATGTTTTTTTCTGATGCAAAAGAAGAACAAACCCTGAGTTTGGAATATTTTATTGTCTGCGACATTATGATGCCTTTCTGATTAATTATTTTGAACTATAAATTTTGATATGTCTAGGCATGATGAACCACTTCTAGAAAAATGACTTAGCTCGTCACACAAATTAGTTTTGTGTAAATCTGATTTAATGTTAGATACAAATGTATACCATATCTTAATGTTTCTTCTGACATTTCTTGTAATATGTCGATATAAAACATGAAACTGACGGTAGCTCCATAATTTGCATACACTTCAAAACACCTGTTTCATACATTCTATCTCTGTTCCTTCAATTACAACTATTCTTAAAATTGTCTTACTAATGATTGGTTAGTATGAAGTTTCATATAAAATAGTGCTCTTCATCAAATGTGACAATATTTAAATTTAACATTTACTTCTAGGACTGTGGCTACTTAGTTTACATTGCCATAGCTGTTTTCAAAACTGAGATCCTAAATTCCCTGAAGAATTCTCATACTTTTTTTCTGACATATCGATATGCTATGTGGTGCTCATTGTAGGTGTAGCTACCGTCTCTCTCCGCACAACACTGTTGCAGTATCATAGACTATATTCCCTTCCTTGTACCTTTCATCCCTGTGACTTATTCATTCCATAACTGGAAGCCGGTTCCTCCCAATCTCCTTCACACATTCTTCCCCTCCTGCCTGTTCCCTTCCCCTCAGGCGACCACCAGTTTGGTCCCCTTATTCAAGGGTCTTTCTGCTTTTGTTTTTTTGTTTCTTTGTTTGTTTTGCTTTCTGATTTAGATTCTCCATATAAATGAAATCATATGACATTTGCCTTTCTCTCAACTTACTTCACCTCACATAATACCCTAGTGGTCCATCCATGTTGTCCCAAATGGCTAGATTTCCTTCTTTACGTGGCTGAGTAAAATTTCATTGTATATATGGACATTGTCTTTATAAGATTAGGAACTTATATCTGCTCTGGATTTCCAAATCTGTTTGGGAGCTTGAAGAAAAAGGTTTACTAATCATTCTCAGCCATATTTTCTGTGGGGTTCATGTGTATAGAATGTCATCGAGAGGACATAGTACAAGAACAGTTAGTGTAACTGGGAAAGAAGAAATTCAGAGAGTGGGAAAATAAGCAATAATAAATTATGAATGATATCAAATATTATCCTACTGAAAATATCACAAAAGTTCTTAGCTCAAAATGTATGTAATGATGTTGCCACAAAATATGCCTCAGGTTTCTGACGCTCAGGCTGAGTAATTGTCCCTGACCCATGCACACAGGCTGGGAGGGTCGTGGTGAGGTTCAGGGTGGCTCTCCCTGGCAGCTTTCTGCTCAGCCCACAGAATGATCACGTCCCTTCTGGAGCTGGTTGTGCCCCGCTGAGACTGTTGACGTCCAGGGGCCCGGACTCGGTCCAGAGCACTCAGCTGCACGTTACTGCCCTGAGTTCCCCAGCACCTGCCTCTGACGCCAGCTCAGAGCCTCTGCTGTGCTCGCTTCCGGCTCAGGCAACACACGTGCCCAGTGGGGACCGCCAGACAGAGAGGTTTGTGTTAGGACCTGAACCACCGTGGGAGGATTGTGTGTACCTTGATAACAGTAATAAACCCCCACATCATCAGCCTCCACCCTGCTGATTGTCAGGGTGAAATCTGTCCCTGACCCGCTGCCACTGAACCTGTCAGGGACCCCAGTGAAACGGTTGGAAACCTTGTAGATCAGGCCCTGTGGAGACTGGCCTGGCTTCTGCAGGTACCAATGCAAATAGGTGTTTCCATTATTGTGCACAAGGCTCTGACTCGCTCTACAGGAGATGGAGGCCGGCTCTCCAGGCGTAATGGACAGGGAGAGCGGGGTCTGAGTCAGCACGACCTCCCCATTGGATCCTAAAATAAAGACAGATAAATACAGATTATGCAGCAACACTATAAGCCATTTTTATGATTTTAAATTTCATTTATGATAGGTTAAATCATATTTTGTGATTTGATTCTTTCTTTAAATATATCCAATTTCCATGGATGACCCAAGAATTTCAGGACACAGAGTGGCCACATTTTTTTCTTTCAGCATCTCACTAAAGCCCTGTTTTTTGATCCTTGTAGTATCTTCATAATTTTCACAGATCTCAATATTTAATACCCCTTTTTGGAGGGCAATCTCACTCCTGGACAGAACACACAGAGAGTAACAGCACCCAGACAGCTCACCCTCCCCACCCCAATCTCCTTCCTCATCCCTCCTCTGTTCTTACCTCGGACCCAGAGCATCAGAAGCCCCAGGAGCTGAGAAGGGAACCTCATTTTGAGAAGTTGAACTGATGAGTCCTAGTAAGTAAACACAATGTCAGAGCTGACCTTTATGTCAGACTTCCAAGGCAAGGTCCTCCCCAGGGGACAATATGCAAATCCCCTCTTGGGTGTGGCAGAGTGGAAAGAGCCAAAGGCAGGGTGCAGGTCTCTCTCTTGGGAGTGCAGTAACTTAAAATGGCTTCTGTATTTGGAGTAAACCTAACAGAGACAGATTCCTTACTGCCTGTGTGGGAAGAAAGATCTCCCTGTGATAATCGGGATCTGTGGCAGGACACAGTGCTCATAGCCCTGCCTTCTGAGAAAGCTCCAGAGACCCTGACAATACACACATGAGTGTCCAGAGTCCATTTCTGGCAGGTGAATGGCCATCCTGACTGGGTTCCTGTCAGCTAATGCCCAGGAGGAAACAGGTCCCACTCCCACTCCAGCTGATTGGCTGGCGATCTCCAGATCCCAGGATGAACTGGAGATGGTTCAGGAGTCTCTGGGATCTGCTGTTTCCAGGTTAGTAGTTTAGGCAATTTATTAATGATTTATTAATGAGTTAAACTCTGAGACTTCATGAATTATCTACTCTTTGAGAAGATCAATATGAGAAGAACATGACAGCTAGAGAAGAATCTCAAACTTATAGGAAGAGAACTCAGAGTCCTGAGGAAGAGAATAGGAGGGAAGACAGAATTTTATGCTTCAGGCAGTGAGTATGAAGTTTGTGGTAACTGTTTGTTACAACCTCGTGTGTGTCCTGCCATACTTCTCTCTCTTCCCAGAGAGACAGATAGATGGATAGATAGATAGACAAGGCAGGCAGATGATAGACACATACACACCATATGCTGCATATTAGATAAGTTACATACACTCACACACACACAGCATATCATAGAGATAGATTTCATAGGTCAACATGTTCTAAGAGGATGGACAGAATGAATAATGTTTCCCATTTCCCGGAAAACAATGTTTCCCCTTCCCATACAGAGGCTTCATCATCATGTGTAAGCAGTTTCCTTCAGGGGTCTGGTTCCTTGTTAGCTCTATGTGAGAAGTTGTTGTCTCTCACTTGGCTTTTATGTTCAGCATCCACAGCTCTGAGTCTGTAGTTCAAAATGAGATTCTGTAGGTGAGAATAGCAAGGAGTGGGATAAAAGTTCTAATAATTTGGCATCACCCCTACCTGTGACGGACATTTTATGAGGTCTTCGGTGAACAATAATCACTGTGGAAGAGGGTGCAGGGTCAGAACTGCTTGGGCATCCGTTTACCAACCATCCTTCATTAAAGTCGGGACACAACCTGATGATTCTGCTGTGTCAGCCTGATGTAGGTGTTAGTCAGGTGTTGGTGTGAATTGTGTCAACCTCAAATTACCTCACAACTCAAGTCACTGTGGGGCAAACACAATTCTGGAGAAAGTGAGGGAATAGAATTTGTAGTTCTGTTAGATCTCAGGTAATTCAAATCCAAGGTCATACTGAATTGAAGAATTACTGAATACTTGCAATTCCAGGCAAGGTTACACAAAAAATCTCCATCTGAATATCTTCTAAGAAAGTGCAATTTTGTACCACAGTTGGAAGAATTATTATGTGAAAATGGTAGTGAAAGTAAGTCCTGAACTCTCTGGAGGGACTTGGGTGCTGATTACAGGTTGTGATACAACTAGGACTAATAGCCCATATCTCCTATGTTACTAGTTGTCATTTTATTTACTCTTTCATGTGTTTTCTCCCTTGATCTTCTCTTAAAGTGCTAGCCAAGCAATCCTGAATCTTACTCTTCAAAATGCCAGCCCTCCAAATGAATCCTGCTCGTGAATGATTCAGAAAGTTTACTCAATGATATGAAAAAAGTCAGGAACAAAACAAGAAGGAAAATATAAGATAATATTGTAAATCTTAAGATGAGTTTGGAAACTATTCATTACACATGTTAAATTAAGAATCATAATACTGTGTGTCACCACACTCTTCTCAAGGAAAATAAGACAGAAATTCCCTCTGACCACAGGCCACCTCATAATACTTCAATTGTAATGAACTCTTTACTTTGTGTAGAAATTTGCATCCCCAGGCCCAAAGCATCTCCTGTGAGGGATGGAACTTCTGTCCTAAGGAGTTCTCGTAAACTCCTACAGCTTTCTCAGCAGTTAAAAAATATCCTTCCCCTGCCTAATGTGAGATAGCTTGATTATTTATTTATGTGTTTGCTTTTTCTCTGTTGATGTTTGATGCACGTGAGAGACAGAGAGGAAAGAAGACTAAAGGGGACACAAAAATGTATGATCCTTATTGAAATTGTCTGCTCTGTACATAGGAGAGGTATGAGTTGAGTGCACATTTGCACAATGTTAACGTATGGTGTCAATGTTCTCTTTATTCATGGGTCAGCTTGTGTTTGTGGGTTTTTTATTTCTTTGTTTTGTTTGTAGGCTCTACATAAAAATGAAGACAATAGGTATTTGTCTTTCTCTGTCTAACTTGTTTTGCTTAGCATTATACTTTCTAGGTCCATGGATGGCCTTGCAAATAACAAGATATCATTTGCTTGGCTGAGTAGTATTTCAATATATATGTGTATATGCCACCTATTCTTTATAGAATTCAGAGTTTATATTTGCTATGAATTTACAACAGCAGTCTATTTGGGTGCTTGACCACCAAACAATTTTACTAATGTTTCTCAAGTGTATTTCTTGTGGGGATAGAATGTATAGAATGGTATCCAGACCACATTGTAACAGAGCTGTTAGTTTAACTGGGAAAGTAGATGTCATAAAGTGGGAAAATAAAAAATAATAAATTCCAAAAGATACCAAATAGCCTCTTAATGAAAATATAGGAAACATGTTTAGCTCCAAATGTATGTAATTGTGTTTTCACATAAATGGCTCAGGTTTCTGGCACTCAGGCTGAGTAACCATCCCTGACCCATACACAAGCCAGAAGGGTCAAGATGAGGTTCAGGCCGTTGTCCCTGGCAGCTCACTGCTCAGACAGTAGGTGATCATGTCCCTTCTGGAGCTGGTTGTGCCCCGCTGAGGCTGCTGCTGCCCAGGGTCCCGGACTCGGTCCAGAGCACTCAGCTGCACGTTATTGCCCTGAGTCCCTAGCACCTGCCTTCTGATGCCAGCTCAGAGCCTCTGCTGTGCCGGTTCCCTGCTCAGGCAACACACCTGCCCATTGGGGACCACCAAACAGAGAGGTTTCCGTCCGGGCCTGAACCACTGTGGGAGGAACATGTGTACCTTGCTGGCAGTAATAAACTCCCACATCGTCAACCTCCACCGTTGCTGATTCTCAGGGTGAAATCTGTCCCTGACCCGCTGCCACTGAACCTGTCTGGGACCCCAGGTTTATGGATGGAAACCTCGTAGATCAGGAGCTGTGGGGACTGGCCTGGTTTCTGTAGGTACCAATACAAATAGGTGTTTCCATCTCTGTGTAGGAGGCTCTCACTGGCCCTACAGGAGATGGAGGCCGGCTCTCCGGGGGTGATGGACAGGGACAGTGGGGTCTGTGTCAGCACTATATCCCCGCTGGATCCTAAAATAATGAGAGGTAAGTACAGGTTAATTTGACACATTATAAGCCATTTTTATTATTATTTTTTTTCTTTTTCTTTTTCTTTTTTTTTTTTTTTTTTATTTGTCAGAGAGCACAGGAGTGAGCACAGGCAGACAGAGTGGCAGGCAGAGAGAGAGGAGGAAGCAGGCTCCCTGCCGAGCAAGGAGCCTGATGTGGGACTCGATCCCAGGACGCTGGGATCATGACCTGAGCCGAAGGCAGCTGCTTAACCAACTGAGCCACCCAGGCGTCCCCATTTTTATTATTTTAAATTTCATTTATATTAGGCTAAATCATATTTTGTGATTTGATTCCTACTCTAAATATATCCAATTTCCATGGGTAACCCAAGAACTGCAGAGCATAGAGTCGCCACATTTTTTTTCTGGATCTCACTAAAACACTGTTCTTTGTTCCCTTTAATGTCTCATAATTTTCACAGATCTCAAAATTAAATTCCCCTCTTGGAGGGCAATCTCACATAGGAATCTCACATAGATCACACATAGGAAGCAAGAGCACCCAGATAGCTCACCCTCCCCACCCTAATCTCCCATCTCCTCTCCCTTCTATGCCCTTACGTGGGACCCAGAGCATCAGCAGCCCCAGGAGCTGAGAAGGGAACCTCATTGTGAGAAGTTGAACTGATGAGTCCTAGTAAGTAAACATGATGTCAGAGCTGACCTTCATCTCAGACATCAGAGGCAAGGTCCTCCCCAGGGGACAATATGCAAATCCTGTGGTGGGTGTGGCAGAGTGGAAAGAGCCCAAGGCAGGGTGCAGGTCCGTCTCCTGGGAGAGCAGTAACTTGAAATGGCTTCTGTGTTTGAGGAAAACTAACAGAGACAAATTCCCTACTGCCTGTGTGGGAAGCAGGATCTCCCTGGATAATCAGGATCTGTGGCAGGACAGTGCTCATAGCCCTGCATTTTGAGAAAGCTCCAGAGAACCTGATGATACAGGCATGCATGTCCAGAGCCCATTTCTGGCAGGTGAATGGCCATCCTGACTGGGTTCCTGTCAGTTAATATCCAAGAGGAAGCAGGTCCCACTCCCACTCCAGCTGATTGTCCAGCGACCTCCAGAACCCAGGATGAACTAGAGTCTCTGGGATCTGCTGTTTCCAGGTTAATGGTTTTAGACAATTCAATAAAGATTTAAAATGAATTAAACTCACCCTGGGACCTTGTGAGTTATCTACTCTTTGAGAAGATGAAGCTGAAAAAAACGGGACAGGTAGAGAAGGATCTCAAACTTACAGGAGGAGAACTCAGAGTCCTGAGGAAGAGAATAGGAGGGAAGACAGAATTTTATGCTTCAGGCAGTGAGTATGAAGTTTGTGGTAACAGTTTGTTACAATCTGGTGTGTATCCTGCCATACTTCTCTCTCTCTCTTCCCAGAGAGACAGATAGATGGATAGATAGACAGACAAGAGAGATAGATGATAGACACATACACACCATATGGTGCATATTAGATAAAGTACACACCCACACACCCCATATCAAAGAGAGAGATTTCTTAGGTCAATGTTCTAAGAGGATGGACAGAATGAATAATGTTTCCCATTTCCCGGAAAACAATGTTTCCCCTTCCCATACAGAGGCTTCCTCATCATGTGTAAGCAGTTTCCTTCAAGGGTCTGGTTCCTTGTTAGCTCTATGTGAGAAGTTGTTGTCTCTCACTTGGCTTTTATGTTCAGCATCCACAGCTCTGAGTCTATAGTTCAAAATGAGATTCTGTAGGTGAGAATAGCAAGGAGTGGGATAAAAGTTCTAATAATTTGGCATCACCCCTACCTGTGACGGACATTTTATGAGGTCTTCGGTGAACAATAATCACTGTGGAAGAGGGTGCAGGGTCAGAACTGCTTGGGCATCCGTTTACCAACCATCCTTCATTAAAGTCGGGACACAACCTGATGATTCTGCTGTGTCAGCCTGATGTAGGTGTTAGTCAGGTGTTGGTGCGAATTGCGTCAACCTCAAATTACCTCACAACTCAAGTCACTGTGGGGCAAACACAATCCTGGAGAAAGTGAGGGAATAGAATTTGTAGTTCTGTTAGATCTCAGGTAATTCAAATCCAAGGTCATACTGAATTGAAGAGTTATTGAATATATGCAATTCCAGGCAAGGTTACACAAAAAATCTCCGTCTGAATATCTTCTAGGATATCCTCCTAGAGTACGATTTTGTACCATAGTTAGAAGAATTATTATGTGAAAATGGTACTGAAAGTAAATCCTGAACTCTCTGGAGGGACTTGGGTGCTGATGACAGGTTGTGATAGAACTAGGACTGATAGCACTTTTCCTGTATGTTACTAGTTGTCATTTTATTTACTCTTTCATGTGTTTTATCCCTTGATCTTTTCTTAAAGTACTAGGCAATCCAATCCTGAATCTTATTCTTAAAAATGCCCACCCTCCAAATGAATCCTGCTGGTGAATGATTCAGAAAGTTTACCCACTAATATGGAAAAAATCAGAAACAAAACAAAAAGGAAACTATAAGATAATATTATAAATCTTAAGATGAATTTGGAAACGATTCATTACATGTTAAATTAAGAATCATAATACCTAACACTTTGTCAAAAATTCTAAAAGAGAACAGAATCACATTATCCATTTTCATGTATGAAACCTCAATGTGTGGAAATTTGACTGAAAATTATTCATCCATCATGTTTGTTTACTGTGTATCAGTTTTGAATCTATTTTTGTATAACATATTCCTAAGAATGCTTGAACCTCAAAAATACTACTATTTCCTACAAAACTTAACATGAAAACTTTAAAAGTCTCCTTTTGTGTTTAGTTGTTTATCTCATAATTTCAGGTCCTAAAATGCCTAAAAAATGTAAAACTTTCTAAAAGTTCTTTCTTTACAGAAAAGGCTTTGAAATTTTCCTCTGCTACCTGTAGACTGAAGAAAGACTGTTCCTAATTCCTCAGAGGAACCATGTGAGCATGTGAGGAGGTCATTTGTATGATTCAAAGATCTAGTTATTTCAAAGCCCTGATCTCCATATACGTAATCTGAATTCCTTCCCAATATTGTCATTTCTTTTCATTGATCTTTTTGGAATAAGTAAATAAGTAAATAAATTTTCTAGAGCTGAGATTCATGTGAGTCCTGTGAAGAAATGGGAGTAATGTCTTATGTTGGCTGTGAGGGTTATGCCTGTATTGATGTCAATCCTTGGCCATAGCCCCAATCACCACCCTCTAAATGCGGAAAGTGAAACAGAAGTTCCCTTTGACCACAGGCCACCTCATAATCCCTCTATTTAATAAACTCTTAACTCTATGTAGCACTTTGCATTCCCAACCCCCAAGTGTCTCCTGTGAGGGATGGAACTTCTGTCCTGAGGCGTTCTCATGAACTCGTACAGCTTTCTTGTCAGTTAAAAAATATCCTTCCAGGGCACCTGGGTGGATCAGTGGGTTAAAGCCTCTGCCTTTGGCTCTGGTCATGATCCCAGGGTCCTGAGATCGAGACCCACATCAGGGTCTCTGCTCCGTGGGGAGCCTGCTTCCTCCTCTCTGCCTGCCTCTCTGACTACTTGTGATCTCTGTCTGTCAAATAAATAAATAAAATCTTCTTAAAAAAATATCCTGCCGCTGCTTTAATTTGAGATGGGTTGTTTATTTGTTATGTTTGTTTGCTTTTTCTTTGTGGACAGCTTGTTTTCTTGTCTCTTCCACCAGAGCACTCCCTTCCTCCATATGTCCTTCTAACAGAGAGCTCTCTCATCGGGGCAGAAAGGACACATTCTGAGCTCAAGCCCTACACCCCGAGTTCCTTAGGGAAAATAAGAAGCAATATTTTCTCAGTACATCTACGGCAAAACCTTAAGGTCTTTCCTTTGAGACCTGGCCTTCCCCTGAGTCAATGTGCTTAAGAGTGGAACTAACTTAGGTCTAGGAACTGAGTCAGAAGCTGTGATTTTAGGCTTCAGCTGCCCTGAGCTAGAGTTTGCCAGTTAGAGAGACAACATATTCTGAGGGTCAGCACATTGACTTAATTTCAAAAAACATGTCTCAATTATCTACCACCACAATCTCTCTTTCTGACATCATTCTGTCCCTGTCTATTTTGGAAAATGGACAGCTTCTCTCTATGCAGGTTATTCTGACCATGAGGTCTGTGCTACTCTCTGATGTCAGTGGTCACAGGCATTGTTCCCTGGAAAGCAGACTCACATTGACTATAGCATGTGCAACACTGGCTGGGGAATGTTCTTGACATCACCATCTGGAAAGACAATGCAGAATTGGGCAGAGGAGGGGTGGAGCTAGGATGCAGTAGAACAAAAGGCTTAGCCAGCCCCACGGGAGATGCAGCCCTGTGGTCACTTTCCAGAGTGGACCTGACTGGGGACACACGGGTCAGATCCTTACTTGGGATATCATCACTTCCTCTCCTGCTGTACCTTCATGCACGTGTGATGCACCTGCCTGAGGCGCAGACCGTTTCATAGTGGTTCCTCCTTTCTCCTCAGATTCCCTAACTTTCACTTTTATTTTTGTTCTTTATGGAATGTATGGGGAGTCTATCACATTAGTTTTGTCATCACTCTGGGAATTTAGTTTTTTATTAGAGGAATTTTTTAAGTTTGTGACAGGAAAGAAAAATGACATTAGATTTGTTTCAGGGAAGTCCATAAATCTGGGTCTATATCCATCCCATGTGTATGTTTAGGGAGGAAACTGATATCCCTGCACATTGTGGAGAAGGTGTCCCCACTGTTACAGACACTGGGCACAAGGAACCACACAGGGGTGGAGAAGCTCCAGGGCACAGAAGCAGGTGGTGGTCCCTGGCTAGCTGTGTGGAGGACACCAAGCACTTTTAGGAGGGAGTTTCCTCAGGGGCACAGCCTCCTGGCTCTGGGTCTGCTCTCAGTGGCTTTGTGTCCACACTTCATCCTCCAGAGAAGCTGCCCATGGCTCTGCAGGGTGGCATGGAGACCCCCGTTTGAGAAGGACTAGCCCATCGGGCATGTCATCGTCTAATGGGAGTGAAGAAGAGACCTCTGTCTCTGACCAGCTGTAGATAAGGGGTTCCATGATTCCCACCTCAGGAGTGATTAGCTTGCTAGAGCAGCTCACATCACTTTGAGATAGACCTACTTATGTTTCCCAGGTTATTAAAAAATATGATAAAGATCCAGATGAAGAGCTAGATGGAGAGATACACAGCAGGGACTGGGAGGATCCTTAGTGTAGCAGCTTCTGTTCCCATGGAGCTGGGATGTGTCACCCTCCCAGTGTGGATGTGTTCACCAACCTGAGATACTCTGAACCCTGCTGTATTGAGATATTATGGAGGCTATGCCAAAGAAAGAAGTAGGCTTTGTTTATATTCAAATAATGACCTTCACACTTCTTACACTCTAATTTCTTTGTGATAAGGAATAACAGCAGGAGATTCAAATCTTATATTTTGGCACCTCTTTAAATACATTTCTGGTTTGCAGTATTCTCATGCCTCTAGGATTTTCCCAGCCTTGCTTCTAGGAAAGCTCCAGCTTCATTCCCAGCCACTAGAATGGTGCAGGGAGGGACCATCCTGTCCATGTCCCGGTCAGCTTGGCCGAGATTGTCACTGTGCAGGAAATGACTACATGTGTCTTCAGCATATTCAATCCTATGGCTGACATGGAAGAAGGAGAAAGAACATATCTGTGTTCTGACTGGGCAGTTTCTGCTCTAAGTGATTCTGCTTTGGTCCTCATCTTTCTGAGCGGCTCTTCATGCATCTGGGCCAGAGCCGACTGGTGAGGTGGGGCAGGTCGGATCTCAGAGCAAGTTGGGATCTCTGTCTCTGCTGTTGTGCTTTCTGCTGCTCTGTGTCCTGCCTGAGAAGAGGAAGGTGGAAGGGAAATGATACTCTGAGTGTCCTTGCCATGGAAGCTGGGATTGGGAGTCACAGAGGGTCTCATGACATTTGACATGTGCCTGAGAGAATCTTTCTCCAAGAAACTGATCCTTCATCCCAAAGTACTTCCTCTGAAAATCCAGATACATACACACATTTGCATGAATTAAATTAAGTCCTGTATTTGTTGACTTTTGCATAGCTAATGCAATTGCAGATTGTCCAAATGGGAAATTGAATTTTAGTAATGGAGACAAACATAGAGCAAACATTTTTAAGGATCATTTATTGTCTTGGCAATACAAATAAATTGTAAGCTGAATGTATATATGAGAGGACATGTATTGTTACCTTCTAGGGGCCACGCACCATACAGACCCAAAGATAATAAAACTGCTAAGAGAAAGTAAAGGAGACCTGAATAAATGGAGAAATATTACATTTTCATGCATCCGAAGACTCAATATGTCTATCTCAACAAATGCTTTTTTTGCACATTATAAAATATATGGGTAATTCTGAGCTAAAAAGAACAAAGAGAGTTCTGAAAAGGAACAATGTTGACAGAATACTCCATTGACTATTAAGATTTATTTAAATACACACGGGGCTCTGGGTGGCTCAGTCAGTTAAGCATCTGCCTTTTTGCTCAGGTCATGATCTCAGGGTCCTGGGAAGGAGACCTATGTCTGGCTCCCTGCTCACTGGGGAGTCTGATTCTCCCTCTCCATCTGCCCCCCAACCCCCAGTTGTATTCAGTCTCTTTCAAATAAATAAATGAAATCTTTTTTTGAAAAGACTTATTTATATTCACAGTAATTAGGGCACTGTAGTATTGCCACAAAGATATAAGAGAAACCAGGGGGATAAAACATAGTCTGCAAACAGATATATATCTATTGGGACACGTAATTTGTGACACGTGGCTCCTAAGACAATTAACAAAGGAATGTTCTTTCTAATATAGTGTGATGGTTCAAGTGGACATTCATACTGAAAGAAAAATGAAATCTGATCCCCTACTCGGTATCATGCTCAAGAACCCAATCCAACTAGATTATAGAAATAAATTACAGTGATAAAATTTAGTAAATAGTAAGTAGTAATATATTCATCAATTTGAGGTATGAAATGGCTTTTCAGATAAGAAATGAAAAGTACATGAAGAGAATTTGGGCAGCATCGAAATTCTCAAAGGTTTCAAAACTATCGCTCAGATAAAGCACAGAGGGGATAAAGGTGTTTGCAAATACCATAATTTAAGCATCCATTCCATTCTAGATCAGTAACTGGTTGTTTCCAGTTTGGGGTTGTCATAAGCAACTCTCTCATGACATTCTTTGAGCACATACACACTCAATTCTGTTGGGTATATCAGAGTAAAAAGTACTGAGTCCCAGGGTGTGCGTATATTCCTCATTTGTAGATAATCACAAACAATTTTCCGACTCGAATGTGCCAATATACATTTCAGCAGCAGCACGTGAAATGTCCACTAGCTCTTCAGCCTCATCACAACTTAATCTTGGCAGTTTGCTCAACATTAGCCCAACTGATTGTGCCGTACCAACAACACAGTGAGATTTTCATGGGCAGTTCCTGCATTACAGATGAAATTTACCCCCTTTGTATATAACTACTTAACATCTTTGCACAAACAATTGCTAATTGTGGCTCTTCCCCGCCCCCTTGCTTTTACTAGTTATTTTTCTAGGCTTATTAGAAGCTATTTGATGATTATATGTGTTGCAGATATCTGGGGCTTCCATGGTTCGATCTGTGTCCTAACTGAGGCAGATCTCCCCCAAGAGCACTGACCCAGGGATTGACATGGGCTCTGGACAGCAGGGTGGCCTGCAAAGGGACATCTGGGCTTCCAGCTCTTGAGACCATTCACTTCCTCTTCTCTGCCCTTGAGCAACCCATCCCCAGGTCGTCATGGTAGAAGATGCTGAGGGCTCAGCCTGAGGGAAGGATTTCTCTCCTGAGTCCTCCTGCTTTACCTGTCACTTAAACTCCTCCAGATGATGTTTGGCACAAGCCCATTGCGAAGAGAATGGAAGCCATTCAACTCTCGCTTTCCCAACATTTTTGTACATTTTAAGGAAGCAGTTTTATCACTGCTACTCCAACTTCCACATAAGTGGTCATCAGGAGTTAGAACTTACTGACAGTCAGTCAGACATAATCTATCCAAAGGTCCTGATATTATCAGAGAATTCCCTGAAGTCACCCCATTAGGGCTGGGGACAAAGCTCCATTGCTTCTGGAAGTGTAATATTGATCCCGTTCATTTGACTTCCCTTTCTCTCAGTTTCTGTGTCTTTGAAACTGTGACAACAATGGTTCTGTTTGCAGTTGAAACAAAAGTAAGGTATTTGGCACTATATCAAACACATAACGTATATTACTTTTTATTTTGTTATTAGCACTACAGTGTTCAGTGTTCCCATAATCATGGTCATCATAGGTATACTGAGGAACCTCATAGAGAGACACGTGGAAGACAAACTTAAAACTAATCCAAGTATGTCTCATCCACAACCACATTAAGACCTAGGGATGTTTTTCAGCAACCAACTCACAATTCCTAAACAGAATTATTTTGTCTTGATTTATACTAATTGCTCAGGGGTTCAATGAAGCCTACCGGACCTGTTCATTGTGTTTCTTTTTACCACCCAGTATCAAAACCTCACCCAAAAAAGGTGAAAACATCATGGGTTGTTCTTCTTTATTTCATAATCCTTATATTGTCTTTTTCTTCTTTTCTCTAGTTCTTTAATACTTGACCCTTGACTCACAGGAAGGATAAATTACCCCCATCACTTTGGGGGACCTTGTAGCATACTTTCAGGTTTTTGGGCCTAGAATCTCGATAAAATGTCACACTGAGAAATATACCCTAGGGAAGTATTTTATAGAATGAAGGATTTTATCTGTTCATGGGTTAAGGAATTAGTGTCATGATCATATGTTTTAATAATAAAAGCTAGACTAATAGATTAAAACAGAGTATAATATAATAAACTAGAAAACAAAAGTATGTTGTTTGGATTGATGGTAAGAATAGCTTCATGGATATCTTCTCTATTAGACACATGCTGTGTAATGTGTGCAAAGATGATCCAAAAATAAAAGGGACACTGTCTTAAGAAATGCCTGAAATACATGGAGGCTTGCCCACTTTTCCTATTATGTCACAAGACTTCCATACTATTCCCATGAGTGAAAAAATTAATTGTGATGTATCTATGTAATAGTGAACTGCTCAGCAGGAAAAGAATGAATTATGGCCATACAAGCAACAGATATGAAGTTCAAAGAACACGTTGATCCAAAGAAGCAAGACATCAAAAAAGTACGTACTATATAATTCCACTTATATGAAGTTCGAAATCAAAGAATATCTGCTCAATATGAATAGAAAACAGAAGAGGGGTGGCTTCTCATGGTATATGTGTGGGGGCAGGGCATGGAATTGACAGGGAAGGAGACTGAGGGAGATTTTGGGATGCTAGAGACAGTCTCTGTCTTGATCTGTTTTTAGTTATACTAATTTTTTTTAATGAGTGAAGTTAAATAATGAGTAGAAATTATGGAGTCAAAATAACAGATTCTTCTTCCGTCTTCTTCCTATACAACCACTGGCATGTTGAGTAACATAAACTCTGAGAACCCCTGATTTCTCTTCTCTAGAGGATTATTGTGAGATGAATTGCACTAGATGAATGAGTCCTTCGTACAGTATTTGATACATAGTAGGTCCTCAAGATTTCACTGGATGGCCATTGACAGTGTAGTTGTTGATGTTTATTAGTTTTTTTGTTTTGTTTTGTTTTTATTTAAGCTTTTTTTAATTTAAACATATAATGTAACCCCACCACCCTCTCCTAACCCCTCTCCCCCCCATCCCCCTCAGTTTGTTTTATGACATTAAGAGTCTCTTTTGGTTTGTCTCCCTCCCGATCCCATCTTGTTTCATTTTTCTTTTCCTACCACCTTAACCCCCACCCCCGTTGCATCTCCACTTCCTCATATCAGGGAGATCATGTGATAGTTGTCTTTCTCCAGGTGACTTATTTCACTAAGCATAATATGCTCTAGTTCCATCCATGTCGTCGCAAATGTTAAGATTTCATTTCTTTTGATGGCTGCATAGTATTCCATTATATATATACAACCTCTTCTTTATCCATTCATCTGTTGATGGACATCTAGGTTCTTTCCATAACTTGGCAATTGTGGACATTGCTGCTATAAACATTCGGGTACACGTGCCCCTTTGGATCACTATGTTTGTATCTTTAGGGTAAATACCCAGTAGTGCAATCGCTGGGTCATAAGGTAGCTCTATTTTCAATTTTTTGAGGAACCTCCATGCTGTTTTCCAGAGTGGTTGCACCAGCTTGCATTCCCATCAACAGTGTAGGAGGGTTCCCCTTTCTCCACATCCTTGCCAGCATCTGTCATTTCCTGACTTGTTCATTTTAGCCATTTTGACTGGTGTGAGGTGGTATCTCATTGTGGTTTTGATTTGTATTTCCCTGATGCCCAGTGATGTGGAGCACTTTTTCATGTGTCTGTTGGCCATCTGAATGTCTTCTTTGCAGAAATGTCTGTTCATGTCCTCTGCCCATTTCTTGATTGGATTATTTGTTCTTTGGGTGTTGAGTTTGCTAAGCTCTTTGTAGATTTTGGATACTAGCCCTTTATCTGATATGTCGTTTGCAAATATCTTCTCCCACTCTGTCAGTTGTCTTTTGGTTTTGTTGACTGTTTCCTTTTCTGTGCAAAAGCTTTTGATCTTGATGAAGTCCCAATAGTTCATTTTTTCCCTTGCTTCCTTTGCCTTTGGCATTGTTCCTAGGAAGAAGTTGCTGTGGCTGAGGTTGAAGAGGTTGCTGCCTGTGTTCTCCTCAAGGATTTTGATGGATTCCTTTCTCACATTGAGATCCTTCATCCATTTTGAGTCTATTTTCATGTGTGATGTAATGAAATGGTCCAATTTCATTTTTCTGCATGTGGCTGTCCAATTTTCCCAACACCATTTGTTGAAGAGGCTGTCTTTTTTCCATTGGATATTCTTTCCTGCTTTGTTAAAGATTAGTTGACCATAGAGTTGAGGGTCTATTTCTGGGCTCTCTATTCTGTTCCATTGATCTATGTGTCTGTTTTTGTGCCAGTACCATACTGCTTAATGATGACAGCTTTGTAGTAGAGCTTGAAGTCTGGAATGATGATGCCACCAACTTTGGCTTTCTTTTTCAATATTCCTTTGGCTATTCAAGGTCTTTTCTGGTTCCATATAAATTTTAGGATTATTTGTTCCATTTCTTTGAAAAAATTGGATGGGATTTTGATAGGCATTGCATTAAATGTGTAGATAGCTTTAGGTAGCATAGACATTTTCACAATATTTATTCTTCCAATCCATGAGCATGGAACATTTTTCCAT
>ML112107.1:0-22940 GCA_003697995.1 Taxidea taxus jeffersonii
AGGAACCACCACTGCAAACTAGAAGCTGTGGTATCTTTGTTTTGGGGAGACAGTATATAAGAATTGTGTGACAGCTCATCATTAAGCAGATTAATAATGTCCTAATAAATGTAACTGGGACCCATTGTGGCTGGATCAATTTTCATGCAGCCTGCTTGGAAACAGACTTTCTTGAGACCAGCAGGAGGCCTTGTCATTAATAAACTCTTGTCTTTTACTTTCTTTCCTTCGGCTACAACTAATTTGAATAAAATATCTCATTTTTAAAGTACTGGCTTAAAGAAACACATTTTTGAGGAACTAATAACTCCCTCCCCCAACCCCACTCTGAAGCAGACCCAAAAAGTCTCTATTAGCACATGACAGCAGCTCCGTGAAAAGACCAGAATGCCTTTTGATTGTCTGCTTGGTTGACCAGCCAGATGTGATGAGGGGCTGGACGTGGTGCCATTTTCCCAAATGTGCTGCTTGGGAGTTTTCTCAAGCCGTAGAGGTCTGGGCAATTATAGAGCCTTACTTCTCAGAGGTACCCATCAGCAGAGTGTAAGAGCCCACACCAGTCAGGAACCCACACCCCCATGGAAAGAAGGGGAAAGAATTAATGATTGATGTGCTTTGGGTGTCTAATGTATTCTAAGAATTGTCAGTAAGTCTCCCTTGTTTTCTTCCAAAACCAACGTCTTGATTATAGGAAACTTTTCTACCATGCCAGAGCGTTGTGCTTAGAAAAAAATCGTAACTGTTCTCAATTTGCCCGACATCATTAGAGCCACAGAGGGAATAGACAGAGATCAATAACTGGGAACTGCAGCATCCTACACAGCAGCCAACATCGTGAAAAGGGAAAACAAATAGTGTAATACATTGCTTCCCCTTTTAACCATGGCCAAGCCCGTACCTAAAAAGAACGCAAACATATAAATAGGGCCTCCCACCCACCTCCCAATAACATGTATTATCTTAACGAGTTAATGTTTAGGTGGTACCTTTCCCTGGAAGAGTCTGCGTGAAAGAATATTCCCCAGTTTTGCCATCCGAAGTGGGTAAGACAGACCAGAAAGACACGAAATCCCTCATCTCGAACATGACCACATAATTACAACATGACCTCTCGTGGAAAATGCCTCCTTGGCAGAGGTGAATAAACTACTCTTAGCACAAAAGGCCAAACATCAGATCTGGATGGACCACTTATTAAGTGACAGTCGGTCCCCCAAGGGAAGATCCATTATTGTTCTTTTCTGGAAGGTCGTCTGCAGTGATGAGTATGCATTTTGGCTTGTGGTGTGCTGGTACATTAAAAAGATGTTTAAATGCCTATGTTTTTTAAACATGGTACCAAATTCAAAAGAGACAAAAGGGTTTATAGGGGAAAGTCCCTATCTCATTCCCACTCTCCAGGATAAAGCACTATTGCCCGTTTCTTGTATCACCTTCTAGAAAAATTCCTATGTACATAAGCAAATACAGGTGGTCCCGAACCTTGCTTGGGTGGGTTTTTTTTTCCTCCATATCCAATACTTTATCTTGGATATGGTTCCACGTCAGTACATAGAAGAGGCTTTGATACATTTAACATGCCACTAAAGAATGTCATGTAAATGAATGGTAAAAGTGTTTAATTTTTACCTTAAGGACACCGGGAGTTGTTGTTGCTGTTTTCTTAAATACCTGTATTGAGATACAATTTATAGACCATAAAATTCATCCATTTTAAGTGTACAATTAAATAATCTTTGTACGACCATCACTACAATCCAGTTTTTTTCTATTTCTTCTTTTTCAAAGATTTTATTTATTTATTTGAGAGAGAGAGAGAGAGCACAAGCATGAGTGGGGGAGGGGCAGAGGGAGAAGCAGACACTCTGCTGAGCAGAGAGCCCGATGGGGGACTCAATCCCAGGACCCCAGGATCACAAACTGAGCGGAAGGCAGATGTTTAACCAAGTGAGCTACCCAGGTGCCCTTACCATCTGGTTTTTTAATACTTCCTGTCCCCAATAAGATCCCTCCCATCTGTTTACCTGTTTCCCCATTCCTAATCCCAGGCCCCGGAAACCACTGATCTCTGTGTCTATGTGTGTACCTTTTCTGGATGTTTCATATAAATGGGATTATATAGTGTGTACTCTTTGTAACTGGCTTCTTCTACTCAGTATAATGTGTTCGAGACCCATCCATGTCCTGACATATATCAGTACTTTACTGCTTTTTATGGCTTCATAATATCCTATTGTATGGATATGACACTCAGTGTTGATCTGCTCACAGGCGACAGACACTTCAAGTGTTTCCATTTCGAGGCTATACCATGAACACAGCTCCTCTGACCACGCACGAGCGAGTTTTGTGTGAACAAAACTTTCATTTCTCCTCTGTAGACATCTAAGAATGGAATGGCTGGGTCATATGGCAGGTGTATGTTTATCTTTTTAAATACCTGCCAAATTCTCTAAGGGTTTGCACCATTTTACATTTTCACCAGCAAGGCATGAGGATTCACTGGAATCTTCTATTTGGCCTCTAGAAGTAGGCTTTGCCTTTAAACTATAGGTTGGTTTAGAGCCCCTTATGGGTTGAACTATGGAACCTCCCCCTCAATAAAAATGTTTAACCCCTAACCTCCAGTACCTGTGAACATGACCTTATTTGGAAATAGGGTCTTTGCAGATGGTTGGGTTAGGATGAGGTCATTAAAGAGAGCTCTAATCCAATATAGCTGTCCTTATTTAAAAGGGGGGGAATTAAACACAGAGACAGATACTTTGAAAAGGAAGACAGTGTGAAGACCCAGGGAGAACATCATCTATAAACCAAGGAACACTGGGGCTCCCAGAAGCAAGGAGAGAGTCCTGGAATGGATGCCCCCTCAGAGCATCCAGGAACAAGCCCTGAGGATGCCCTGATCTTGGACTTCTAGGGTCCAGAACTGGGAGACAATACACTTCTGTTATTTAAGCCCCCCAGTTTGTGGTACTTGTCATGGCAGGCCCAGCAAACTAATATGGGTCGCCAGCTCTCCAGCTGTACAATGAGATACCATGGGTTTAAAAAAATCTGTTCTTATCAGAGCCGTGAATAAATTGTATCTTCTAAGAAATAACTAGGGAAAAAATAACAGTGAAACTGTCTCTAGAGACCATCTCCTTTATCCAGTAACTATAGGGCTGCCTGATTTATGACCAGCCTTATTATATAAACTGTCTCTTTCTAGACCTTGAACAATACTGGGCCCGAGTGTAATTATAGTACAGGGGCCTCTTGAGGAAAGCAAGTTTGTGACCATATGCCGTGATTAGCCCACTTAACAAGGGAGAAAGGAAAGATTTAAGTCATTTCAGTTTTTAGGATACTTTCGTTTACTGATTCTACCATGGAAACCCAAACTCTCGCTTTTGGCCTTCCTTTCACTGTACATTATGTAGGTAACAATATGAGGGAAAACACTTATTTTTCTCACAGGGGGCACGAGAATCTGCTGGTGCTGGGATGTATGTCCCATTAGCTTGTCCAATCTGCTGTCCACCTTCCTCTACCCTGCTCCGTGCCCCGAGAAGCTGACCCACGAGACCAAATTACTTGGCCCCCACCTTGCAGCCTTCTGGCAGGGTTCACTAATTGGGACACTAGGGAGGGCAGGGGGCGGGGAGCAGAGAGGACAGAAGCTATGAGGTCAGGGCCCTTGTTCTCTAGCTCCCTCCCTCTCCAGTCGCTGCTGGATGGCTGTACCTCCCACAGGCCTCACCTCGGGTCAGTCCGCCCTCTCTCTGGCTTCTGGGAACCGCTCCCTCCCCTAGTCTCAGGGCTCTTAAGGGTTTATAGGACCCATGTTTTGCTGCTTAACAAATTACCACAAACACAGGGGCTTGAAAGAACGTACATTACCTATCTCACGTTGTATTAGTCCATCAGAGTGCTCTAACAAAGCACCGCAGTGTGGGCACCTACAAAACCCAGAAATTTCCTTCTCACCATTCTGGAGGCTGGGAAGTCCGAGATCAGAGCCCTGGCACGGGCGGTGAGTCCCCGCCTCCTCCTTCTCCTGGCTGCCTTCTCCTGGCGTCCTCACATGGCAGGAAGAGGGCAAGAGAGCTCTCTGGGTTTCTCTCATGAGGGCCCTAATCCCATTCATGAGGGCTCCATCATCATGACCCAATGGCCTTGGGAAGGTGCCACCTCCTAATACTGTCACATTGTGGGTGAGGATTTCACCACGTGAATTTCGGGGCGCGGGTCACGAACACGCAGAGCTCCTCGGAGTCAGGAGTCTGGGCATGGTGCAGCTGGGTGCTCCGCTCAGGGTCTCCAAAGGCAACAAGCTAGGCGTGGGCCAGACGGCACCGGCTCCTGGAGCGCAGGCTTCTCTTCTAAGCTCGCGTGGTTACTGGCAGAATCCAGTGTCTTGCAACTGTTGGACTGAGGTCCCTGCTCTCTTGCTGGCTGTCCGCCGAGGGCTGCTTTAGGCTCTTGGGGGTCGCCCATACCTCCCTGCCACGTGACCCTTTGACAACAGGGCAACTCGGGGCCAGCGGGGGGATCTCTCCTCCGGTCTCCCGGGATGTAGGAGTCTTGCACAGTGATGTAATCGCCAGCGTGACATCTGTCACATCCGCTGTATTCCCCTGGCTATGAGCGATTCACGGGGTTCACCCACACTCAAAGGCGGATCTGACAAGGGTGGGACTCACTGGAGGTCATCCTAGAATTCCACCCGCCGCTGGGTAAGCCAGTTCCCTCTCCCTACCCTGGAGCCCTTTCCCGGAAACTCTGGTCCCTCAATTAAATTCTCCTCAAATTGCCCCCATTGGAAAGTTCCTTCCGTTCCCTCCAGGACCCTTAGGGTACCATCCCCCTGCAAGCAGTAATGTGCTTTCCTGAGGCTTCCGTGAGCGGGGCCAGCTGCTGGCTGGGCCCGAGGGAGCTGAGCCGGAGCTGAAGTGCTTAGCGGGGCACAGGAGAGGGCGGCCACGGCTTCCACTTGGCTGCCCTGGACGGGAGGACATGACTAACGGGGACCCGGGAGACAAAATGCTGAGGGGTAAGCAGCTTGACCCTCTCCCAGCCCATCAAGTGTGCCTCGCTCACTCCTGCCTCCGGTGGGTATCTCCTCTCCGGGGAGCGGCAGGAAGAGCGGAGGCCCCTTTCGAAGCGGGCTTGGAGCACGGACGCAGTGTGCCTGCTCGCTGGGGCCGTGTGGCACCGGAGCTGCGGTGACATCGGAAGCCACACTGCTTCCCATCAGCACTTGCAAGACTCATCTCGTTACGGGCTTCTTAGCATGTTCGACTTTCGTTCCCCCCACACACAATTATTTCACTGTAGGTAGAACATTCATTTCATACTTTTTAGACGTTTTTCTTGTTAAAAAGTTCCCATGTCCTTAGAGCACTGGGCACCATGTAGAGAGAGACCCTGCCTGGAGCTTGAAATCTCGCCCGGCGACTTGGCATTCGGCATCTGAGATTATTTCCTTAGCCACCTCGCACGGTCCTCAAGTGGTCTATCTTCATGGGATCCAAGGCCAGAGAAATAAAACCAGACTCTCAGCAGCCCGTACAAGCGGACGGTTCCGATCTCGCATATTCAAGTGAGTATTTGAGAGATGTACAGCATCACCTCGAAGCCCACTGAATTGCTTCCTGAAGACAGAGTCCTGTGAGTCACCAGGGCCATTCCCAGAGGCAGCATGGAACATCGGTCTTCAAAATGTGGTCTCCAGGGGCGCCTGGGTGGCTCAGTTGGTTAAGGGGCTGCCTTCAGCTCAGGTCATGATTCCAGGGTCCTGGGATCGTGGGATCGAGCCCCGCATTGGGCTCCCTGCTTAGCAGAGAGCCTGCTTCTCTCTCTCCCTCTGCCTGCCGCTCAGCCTACTTGTGCTCTCTATCTCTCTGTCAAATAAAAATAAAACAAAATCTTAAAAACAAAACAAAACATGGTCTCCAGATGAACAGCACCAACATCGCCTGAGGCACTTATGAGAAATGCTTTGTTGGGCCCCCCAGACCTACTCAGTCAGTGACCCTGCAGGTTCCTAGTACTTGCTAAGTACCCCTGCTTCTGCAAAGAGACCTAAGTGAACAAAATCAGGAAGATTTTCCCAGCCTCTAACGTTTAAAAATCATTATTATCCAGTTACACAGCAGGAATGAGGAAGGCCAATACCCCGATGCCCTCTCTGAGACAGAGATCGTGTCAGTACCTGGAAAAGTAAGGTTCCTTGCTTGGGGCTACATGGACCATCAGGCAGAAAGGACAAGCCCGTGACAGATGCTACACTAGAGTCACTAGGCAATACCATGTCCTCTCCACGGCCAGTCTTCTCCAGTCCTTATCCGGTACTAGAGTTCAACAGTTTCCCTTTAGCTGGTCCAGATACTGAAAAGCTCATCGTCCAAGGGGCTGAAGATATAGGAAGCTAATTTTAAAAAGCATTTTTTCAAATGACTATTTGTTTTCTCTTTCTAACTCTGTACTTTAGAAAGTGGAGGTTGAGACCGATGACCTCAGATAGTTCTTCCCAATTTAGAATTCCTAGAGTTCAAATGCTACTCTTAAACATATTTTAAATGCCGAACTTAAAAAAAAAAATCAGATTAACCAACACTGTGATGTTTTCTATTTGACGTATTTCTCATATTGTCTCCAGTTATTGCCTCTGATTTCTCTTTTGCTGGTCCTTTCCCACAGAAAGGGGGGATAATCTGCATGTTATTCATTCATCCTATTAATTTTGAGGATCAAAACAATGTAGCATGAATGGGGCAGGTGATGGGTATACAAGGAGCTCCCAACCCTGTGAAAGAGAAAGACGTGGAAACGGATCACTGCCGAAAGGAGTAAGAATGCAACCGCAGCAAAGGGCCTGAGATGTTGCAGGGGCTCAGAGCAGGGGCCTGAGGAAGGGGCCAAGGAAGCTTTCAAGGACAATGTGAGCAGGAGTTACAGAGCAGGAGAAAGAGGGGAGGCATGGAGTCAAGAAAAGGCATGGTTCATGCAGCCAGATGGCTGCCATCCAGAGTCATTCTAGCAAAGTCAGAGGCAGGAGGTGCCAGAGATGAGGTGTGTGTAGATCGGTGAAGGAGCCCTGGGAGATAGGCAGCCACCCAAGAGGAGAAAGCAGGAAGGGTGCGATTACATCTGCACGTAAGAAGGATCTCTTTGGCAGCTCAGGAACAGAATCAGGGGCTGACAAGATTGAGGAAGAGAGACTGGCAAGGATGCTGGCATAGTGGTGCAGTGCTGCCTGCCTGGGCTGGGACATCGGTAACGAGATGGAGAAAAGTGGACCACCCTAAGAAATACTGGGTGATGGTCCGGGTGGTGGTGGGGAGGGACAGGAAGGATTTTTGAATGACACTCAGGTTTCTGACCTCGTGACAAGTGACATTACCATCTAGGATCAAGCACACAGGAGGAAGACATAGCTTAGGTCCCACTCTGGTACCTGTGAGATGCATATTCATTTACCCAGCTAGTAGACAATAGGAGAGCTGAGTCCTCTTCTTAGATAAATAAAAGCACTAGAGAAAGGGATTTGGGCATTATCCATGCATCGGCGATGTTGAAACAATGAGTGAATAGCAAGGACTAGAGAGAGAGAGTATAATGAACTAGAGAGAGTATAGCAAGGACTGTGGGTGGAGGATTGAGCCTTGGGGGACCCTGGAGTCTAAGGATTGAGTGGAGGGAATCACGCCTACAAGAAGAGGAATCCTAAATGTCAGGAATCACATTTAGGAATCACAGTTAGGAACCCTAAATGTCAGGAATCACAAACCAGGAAATATCCCGGAAGTCAAGGGAGCAGGTGTCGAGGAAGGAGGGATAAGTTAACAAGGAGTCGTTGTGGACGGAAAGATGCAAGACAATGACTGACAGACACTAAGCGCTCAGAGCAACTGGGGAGTCATATGTGGTCTTTAGGGAGCGGAGCTCTCATGGAAACCAAAGTGCAAGAGTTTGAGAGGTGAAAAGAAGTCGAAGGGGAGAGGGGGAACGCAGACAACTCCTTACGGAAGAGAAACTGGACAGAGATGCTTTTCTTTCTTGATGGTGAGCCTAGAATCACTTTTTAACCAAGGGAAGATACCCCAGGAGAGGGGAATATTGAGGAAAATTAGAGAAATGGAATGATGGGGCACAATCTGAGAGGTAGGTGATTGGCCCCGCGGAAAATGTGAAAGCATGGAAAAAGGGGAAATGCTTGTAAATGCCTGTGGCAAAGGGGTGCTGGACAAGACAAACAGCACACAGACCCAAAAGCCTGGGAGAGGGGAGGCTGAAGTGGTCCCCGATAAGGTAAACACAGAACGATCCTAGGACAAAGCAATCCTACTCCTAGGTATATGCGCCACGGAATTTAAAACAAATATTTACTGTGCCCGAACCTTCGCGGCAGCAATAGTCCAGAGGTGGAAACCACGCAGTGTCTCTCAGCGGATGAGTGGCCAAGCAAGCAGTGATACACACGTGGAACGGGGGATTCGTCAGCCGCAGGGAACGGAGTGATGATACGCGCTACCGCATGCATCAACCTGAAAAACATGACACCAGATGAAATAGCCAGACACAGAAGGTCGCTTACATGATTTCAATTATATGACATATCTGGAAGAGGTACATCCATAAAGCCAGAAAGCAGATGGGTGGTGGCCCAGGCCTAAGAGGACATGGAAATCGGGGGTGACTTATTAACGGGTACAGGGTTTTGTTCTGGGGTGAGGGAAATGGTTTGGAATGGTCTACAAGGAAGGGTTGTACAACATTGTTGAGTATACTAACTGCTCCTACTTGTTCACTTTATAATCATTCTTTTTATGTTATGTGAATGTCACACAATTTTTTTAAAGATTTTATTTATTTATTTGACACACAGAGAGATCACAAGTAGGCAGAGGGGCAGGCCGAGGGAGGAAGGGAAGCAGGCTCCCCGCTGAGCAGAGAGCCCGACGTGGGGCTCGATCCCAGGACCCCGAGATCATGACCTGAGCTAAAGGCAGAGGCTTAACCCACCGAGCCACCCACACGCCCCTGTCACCTCAATTTTAAAAGAGTCTTACAGGTGCCAAAAAGAATAGAGGGTCAAAACATAGGTGGAAATTTGACCTTGAACAAAAAAAGGGAAACAGGGTGGATTTTAGATGTAGAGCTTTGCATAGTTGGAAGGGTAAGAAGAGGGGAACAATCTTCGATAAGGGCCTTGATTTTCTCAAAAAGTAATAAAAAAGAGAATTTTTCTCCCTTTGGGCAGCCAACCAGCTGTCACTAGTAGCTGTGGTCTTTGAGGATGGAAGGATGGCCTGGACAGAATAATGACTCATCGCTGCGTGTCCTAGTCTTGGAGGGAGGAGCCGTGGAGGCCTCGATTTGGTGGGCTCCTGACAAGGAGCAGATCATTCAGATACAACTGTTTTTCTTTGGGCTCAAAATAAGAAAAATCCTTCAAGCAGATTAGAAGGTACTAGGGTCTCCCGTCAGGGCCCTGCAGATTGCACAGATCCTCGGTCCCTGCCTGAGCTTTTGGTCCAGCCATCACAGATCTTCTGGAATGGAACATGCTCTCTTATCAGATCCTCTCTGATAATAAACAACAGGGATACTTTGTGGCCAGGAGTCACTGGGTTGTAAGACCTGTTTAATTTCTTCGAGGAAATATACAAAATAAAATTAAACAATCTCCAATCACTGGCAACGGGAGAAACCAGCCCTCTGTGGAGAAATGTTTGCTCTTCTGTACACACAGCAGATCCAGTGAATTCATGGACTCAGACCATCATCGTCATTACACTGGGTCACCTCACGTAATTTTTAGAATGAGTGAAGGAAATAGATGACTGAATGAATGAATGAATGAATGAATAGTACGGTTACAATTATTATAATTAATCAGTTTAGGCATGCTAATGCCCAGCTCTTATTCTGGATCATGTTGGCAAATGTTTTATCCCCCAACGACCTCTCATTTGGAATCTGGTAAAAGTCAGAAGGCTTCATTAAAAATGACCCATTATATTAGCTCAGAATACTAATCTTCTCCTGTTGCCGTGGTACAAAAAAGGACCTCTAACGATAGAAGGTCTGCTGGTTAATAGTAGAACTAGGGGCCCAACAACTAGGGAGAAAGCAGAATCCCCTTGGGAAATTGGGCTTACTTGGACATAGTGTCCTACAAATGGCTCTCGGCAGCCTCTGTCTACCCCCGGTTCTTTAAGCTTTAGCCACTCAGGTTCCTGTGTTCTTTATTTTCTTTTTAAAGATTTTATTTATTTATTTGACAGACAGAGACCACAAGCAGGCAGAGAGGCAGGCAGAGAGAGAGAGGAGGAAGCAGGCCCCATGCAGTGCAAAGAGCCCGAAGCGGGGCTCGATCCCAGGACCCCGGGATCATGACCTGAGCTGAAGGCAGAGGCTTTAACCCACTGAGCCACCCAGGCGCCCCTCCTGTGTTCTTTAGATGGGCAGTGGGGTTGTGCCAGGAAATCTCTTTGATTAAATGGCAAATTTCACTCCCTTGTGGCTTGGGTTTGGGAGGATCCCTAGGTATACAGTGTGCCCAGCCGTTCCCACTTTACAAACACTCAGCTCATAACCGGCCTTGGCATGAGCCCCTCCCAGATGCCGCTTCAGTTCTATGCCTCATCCCTCCAGGGAGGGGCATGGCCGCTGCCTCCAGACCCTCCTCTTCCCGGCAGGGCTGCTGTCCACTGCTGGGGGGTGCTGTTCTGTGGTTGTGGCACGAACAATAGGACACATTCTGGCAATTGTGGGTTAGCCTACTCACCGACTCACTGTGACTCACATTATTTCTATGGGAAAAGGCTTTCTGAGGTTTAAGTCAACAATTTATAACTTGCATTATAATATTTATATTACCTTTACAGTGCCTCTTCTTGGAATTGTGTGCAAAGGAGGGTTCATAATCACCAAAATGAACCAGCTGAGCTTATAAATAGGTATAGAGTATGACCTCTAAATCTTAACTCTGATCTATAAATCTTAAAACCACAGTATATATGTGTATCTCAAGGTAAATGAGTAAATTATCTTGCTTTTACTATATTTTTTTTAAAGATTTTACTTATTTATTTGACAGAGATCACAAGTAGGCAGAGAGGCAGACAGAGAGAGAGGAGGAAGCAGGCTCCCCACGGAGAAGAGAGCCCATGCGGGGCTCGATCCCAGAACCCTGGGATCATGACCTGAGCCGAAGGCAGAGGCTTTAACTTAACCACTGAGCCACCCAGGCGCCCCTTGCTCTTACTATCTTAAAATTAAAACTAAGCTTCCGTTTTCTCAACTATATGATGGGACTGTGAGGACCAGAGCAGAGAATGCGACATTGTGTTTGAAATTGTAGGTGATCACATGCATTCACTGCGTCCCACCAGCAAAGACTGCAGACTAGCACTTCCTTGGTTCAAATCCTGGCTCCGAACCATTCCTTCTGTTTGAACTACGGGCACTTGCATAAGATACTCAACCGCTCTGCCTTCTTAACCCTGTGGGGAATAATAATACAGAGTAACGGGAAGCAATGCTGTTCATGAAGATGGGCACCTACCAAGGGCCCTGGAGGAGTCAGCCCCCGTCCTCACCATCTACATCTTTCCCAGCAGCAGCAGCGCTTCGAGAGGCAGCCTGGTTTAATGGGAAGACAATGGCCTCGAAGACAATGGCCTGGGAGCCTGATGGTGCTGAGTAGAGTGAATAGTTATTCTAGCAACCCTATGCAGCTGCCTTATCGGTCATTCCAATAAGTTTCCAAGAGGAAACTTGGTAACTATTTTAGACACTTACTTACTTCAGTGCAGGCATCTCTAGATAAAACTGTAAAGTAGGTTAGTGGTTTTTTTCCCCCATAACTTGTTATTCTTTTAAAAATTCAGGGGCGCCTGGGTGGCTCAGCGGGTTAAAGCCTCTGCCTTCGGCTCAGGTCATGATCTCAGATTCTGGGATCGAGCCCCACATCGGGCTCTCTGCTCTCAGGGAGTCTGCTTCCTCCTCTCTCTCTGCCTGCCTCTCTGCCTACTTGTGATCTCTGTCTGTCAAATAAATAAATAAAATCTTTAAAAAAAAATTCATATAGTTATGTGTGTGGACGAAAAGCCTGGGATTTCGCAGTATAGACGGGTTACCGCAAACTGAACATGTATGTTTCTCCCCATCCCCTCGACAGGCCCACTAAGATGGCCATAAAGGAATAAAATAGGAGGAGGTGAACGTGAGAAGAAATGCACACAACTTCAACACATGTTTGGAAGACGTAAAGCGGCTGGGCAGAGGGCAGCCAAGTTAGTTTTCTTTTTCTCCATTCTGCTGTGTCCACACCCAGAGAAGCCAACAAACAGAAACTGAATCCGCCACGAATCCTCCAAAGACTGAGGATCTGCTCTGAATCCACAGGTCAACATGGGGCTCAAAACAAGGGGAGAAGCTCATCAGTCTGTGTAAGAAGGAGCTAGACCCAGATCTCTTCCTTGCCCCCTGGAGCCCCAGGGCTGTTGCTCCTTTGCCATCCGGCAGAAGAGAGATTTGCTGTTACCTGAAGAAGGTGAGTCAGAGAGTCTCTGATCCCGGGGATGGGAAGCAGAGCAGAGGGCAAGACTACAAAGCCCTACTGAAAAAAGGAAGGCCCCAGAAGTCATATTTGACACCCCACTTCCCCCACCTCCTCAGCCCTCCTGACAGCACATGCTAACTGCTTTCTCTGTAGGGTCACTGCACTGTGGACTCTAGGGACCCGTCACTCCACCAGAGACAGTGTGAGTGGTGTTCCCTGGAATGTGGCCCTGGGGGAGCTGATTGGTTTCTGCCCACCCTCTTCTCATTTCAGGCCTTGTAACCTCAGAAGAAGGCTGTGTCAGCTGTGACACCAACTTACATCTCACTGGACAGGAATGTGTCACATGACCCCATCTAACAATGCGATGGCTGGGAAACGCCATAGACGCATTGCCATCCTATGTACAGATATTCTGCTAGTAAGAAAGGGAAAAAAAGATGTCCTAGTAGTAATTAGCAGTATTAACTATACAAATAAACATTTTCTCTAGAATTAAAAGACATGACCTTATAGACTTAAAGGGCCCACTGAGCACCCGGAACACACACACACACACACCCCAAGCTATATTGCCATAAAATGAAGACACCAGAGGTTTAAAAAAAAAATCCTAAAAATTTTCAGAGAGAACAAGCAGGTAATGCATGGAGACGAGAATAAGAAGCATTGGTCTCAGGGGCGCCTGGGTGTCTCAGTGGGTTAAAGCCTCTGCCTTCGGCTCAGGTCATGATCCCAGGGTCCTGGGATCGAGCCCCGCATTGGGCTCTCTCCTGAGCAGGGACCTGCTTCCTCCTCTCTCTCTCTCTGCCTGCCTCTCTGCCTACTTGTGATCTCCGTCTGTCAAATAAATAAATAAAATCTTTAAAAAAAAGAGAGAGAGAAGCATTAGTCTCAGCAGCAACACTAGAAGTGGGCCCTTTCAATAGCTTGGTCCAGGGATACTTGGGTGGTTCAGTCAATTAACCGTCTGACTCTTGGTTTCTGCTCAGGTCATGATCTCAGGGTTGTGAGATCAAGCCCTGCATCACACTTGGGATTCTCTCTCCCTCTCCTTCTGCCCCTCCCACTACTTCTCTCTCTCTCCTGCTCATTCTCTCTCTCTCTCTCTCTCTTCCTCTCTCCAAAATAAATAAATCTTAAAAAAAAAAAACAAAAACCCAGCTTGGTCAAAATGTTTGTTGATCTTCACCAACCACCCGGAGAGCTGTTGTTCTCTCATGGATCACATGAAACCCAGAAGGAAATATGTAATGTAATGGAAATATCAGCCTCTCTTTCAAGTTAGGGTTTATTTGAAGAAGTTCAGTAGTTATTCCCACAGACAACAGTGTGACGTGCACGGCTGTCATTACACATCACCCTGTGAGGCATGAGTTGTTGCTTCTATCAGGTAACTGTTCCAAATGAATTTTGTTCCTTTTTATTTCAAGTTTTCTTGCAGAGTGAGATAGGAGGCAATCTCTGTTTGTGTTGGCTCCATTGGTGGCAGCAGAACTTTGCGAAGGGCTAACGATAGTGGTTTGATGTGGTGCATCAGGTGTTTCAAAAAGAAAAGCAGTTCAGCCCAGTAATGGTTCCTGTGTGGTGGTGTTTCCTACAGTTTGGGGAATCCATGTAAAGTTTTGGGAGGTTTATTCTGTTAAAGGTGAAATATCTGATGGTATTGCTGATTCTATTGTAAATTCAATCTGAAAGGTCATCATTAAAAATAAAAGGATTTGGTTTTGCAGGGAAAATGTAAAGACAGGTTTTGGAGGAGCACTGCACTAGGGGAAAAAAGAATACACTTACCCCTCATATTAAGAAACCAAATGGTCTTGGCAATGATTTCTTGGATCTGACACCAAAAGCACAGGCAACAAAAGCTAAAATAGACAAGTGGAATGAGAGTAAACTAAATAGCTTCTGTGTAGCAATGGAAATAATTCACAGAGCAAAAAGGCAACCTGCAGGATGGGAGGAAATATGTGCAAACCATACATAAGGGGTTAATATCTAAGATATTTAAGGCATACCTGATCCATACTAGGTTATCAAAAATCATAAAATTATACCTACTTCTCAACTTAAAAAAAAAAAAATATATATATATATATAAGGAACTCCTACAACTCAATGGCAAAAAAAAAATAACCATTAGAAAGGGGAAAGGTCATTGGGGGGGGGGGGAAGACTGGGTGGCTCAGTCGTTAAGCATCTACCTTTGGCTCAGGTCATGATCCCAGGGTTCTGCATCAGGCTCCCTGCTCAGTGGGGAGCCTGATTCTCCCTCTCCCACTCCCTCTGCTTGTGTTCCCTTTCTTGCTGTGTCTCTATCAAATAAATAAATAAAATATATATATTTTTAAAGGCAGAGGGGGCAAGGTGGCGGGGGGAGCGCTTGGGTGGCTCATTTGGGTAAGTATCCAACTCTTGGTTTTAGCTCAGGTCATGATCTCATGGTGGTGGGATTGAGCACCATGTTGGGCTCTGGGCTTAGCATGGAGTCTGCTTCATGTTCTCTCTCCTTCTTTCTCCTGCCCACTCTCTCTCTCTCAAATAAATAAATAAAATCTTTAAAAAAAATAAAGTAAAAGTGAGCAAAGGACTTGAATAGACATTTCTCTATAGAAGACATATAAATGGCCAACAGGTATATGAAAACATGCTCAACATCACTAATCATCAGAGAAAGGCAAATCAAAACCCCAATAAGCTATCATCTCGTACCTGTTGGAATGGCCGTTACAAAACAACATAACCAGCGTTAGCAAGGAGGCAGAGGAACTGGAAGCCTTGCACACTGTTGGTGGAAATGCCAAGTGGTACAACCACTACGGACATAGTATGGAGGTTCCTCATAAAGTTAAAAATAGAACCACCATATGATCCAGCAATCCCATTTCTGGGCATTTATCCAAAAGAACTGAAAACAGGATCTCAAAGATATATTTGCCCCACCCCCCCCGTGTTCCATGAAGCATTCTTCGTAATAGTCAAGAAGTGGAAAGTCAAATGTCCATCAACAGATGAATGGATAAAGAGAATGCAGTATACACTTACAATGGAAGACTATTCAGCCCTATAAAAAGAAGGAAATCCTGCCATCTGTGGCAACAAGGATGAACTTCAAGGGCATTGTGTGAAGTAGAATAAGCCAGTCACAGAAGGACAGACTTAGCACGATTCTACTTCTGTAAGTTATCCAAAATGGTCAAACTCACAAAGCACTGAATACAATGGTGGTTACTGGGGGCTGGCATGGAAGGGGGCGATGAATTGTTATGGGGGGCTATGCGGTGTCAGCCATGCAACGTGAGGTTCTAGCCATCCGCTGTGTAACAGTTGTCCATATAGTTAACAATACTGCACACTTAAACTTACTAAGAAAACAGATTTCATGTTATGAGTTTTGGGCTTTCTTTTAACCACTATTAAAAAAAAAAGAAGCCAAACGGAGCAAAAATATATTCGAAATTGTTCATGATATGCATAATTTGTGATGGCATCTAGTCAAGCTGTCTTCAGTCTTCAGCAGAAGGGTAATTGACATAATTTACAAATATATATACACAGAACTACAGTATCACACACACACACAATTCTTGTGACAAAGCTGATGTTGAATAAGAAACACTTCCTCCTGGGACTTCCTCATCATCCCCTGGTACAATCTCTAAATATACCTGTGGGATGTGTTTCACCCTGGTCCCTTTTCTCTTCATTAGCAGTCACTCCCCTGGATAATATTAATCAGTTCCATAGTTTAAATACCATGTATATACTGATCAATCCCAAATTTATAATCTCTAGGCCTGAAATGATTCATTTGAATTCCTAATTTGAATATCTAATAAATTTTTAAAATGCAACCTGTCCAAAATGGGACTCGATTTCCCCTGACCGAAACTCATCTGGTGCCAGTCTCTTTCCATCTCAGTAATGAACACCTTCACCCATGTTGTTTCCCTTTCCCTCCAACCACCACAAGCTATCCATTAGCAGGTCCCGTCAACACCTCTGCAAAACATATCCTGAATTTGTCTCTTTCTTCCCATACCCATGTCCCGGCTCTGATCGTCTCCTTCCTGGACCTCAACAAGCCCTTCCTGACCTGCTCCCCTCCTGCCCACTCTTGCCCCTTCTACAAAGCATTCTCCTTGCAGAAGCTAGGAGATCGTCTGAAAACACAAAGCCAGGCTTGAGACTCCTCTGTGTTTAAAAGCTCTCCAATGAGAGAATCAATTTTGCAACCTACTATGGTCTGCCAAGGCCTGTGTCACTGAGCTCCTGTTTGTCTCTCTAACCTCATCTTCTGCCTCCCTCCCTCTCACTTGCTATGCTCATCCATGCTGACTTTTGGCCAATTCCTAGAACATATTAAGATCTTTCTTACCCTGGGTACTTTGCACTGAATTTTTCCTTTTGTCTGAGATATTTTTTCCTCATACCCACATGGAGCTGACTCCCAACTCCTCAGAGAGGGTTTTTCTAATCAGCCTATCCAATGCCACTCTCTACCATATTACTCCATTATATATTCTTAATTGTACACATCACCATTGAAAAGCATTGCTCTGTTGAATAAGTTTACTTTTGGGGGGTCTATATCCCCCCCAGAATAGAAGTGCCACAAGAGTAAGGTGGCTACAGCAGGGATGTCCGCTATTACCACTGCTATTCAACACAGCAGGCAACAGAAGTCCCAGCCTCAGCAATCAGACAACAAAAAGAAATAAAAGGCATCCGAATTGGCAAAGAAGAAATCAAACTCTCACTCTTGCAGATGACATGACACTTGATGTGGAAAGCCTAAAAGACTCCAATCCAAAACTCTTAGAACTAATACAGGAATTCAGTAAAGTGTCATGATATAAAATCAATGCACAGAAATCAGTTGCCTTTCTATACACCAACAGCAAGACAGAAGAAAGAGAAATTAATGAGTTGATCCCATTTACAATTGCAACCTAGAAATAAATCTAACCAAAGAGGCAAAGGATGTGACTCAGAAAACTATTAAGTACTCAGAAAACTATAAAGCACTCATGAAAGAAATTGAGGAAGACACAAAGAAATGAGAAAATGTTCCATGTTCATGGATTGGAAGAACAAATATTGTGAAAATGTCTATGTTACCCAGAGCAATCTACACATTCAATGCAATCCCTATCAAAATACCATCAACTTCTTTCACAGAACTGGAACAAATTATCCTAAAATTTGTATTGAACCAGAAAAAACCCTGAATAGCCAAAGAAATGTTGAAAAAGAAAATCAAAGCTGGTGGCATCATAATTATGGACTTCAAGCTCTATTACAAAGCTGTAATCATCAAGACAGTATGGTACTGGCACAAAAACAGGCACATAGATCAATGGGACAGAATAGAGAGCCCAGAAATAGACCCTCAACTCTATGGTCAACTGATCTTCGACAATCAGGGAAGAATGTCCAATGGGAAAAAGACAGTCTCTTCAACAAGAGAAGAGATGTTGGAAAAATTGGATAGCTACATGCAGAAGAATGAAACTGGACCATTTCCTTACACCACACACAAAAATAGACTCAAAATGAATGAAAGACCTAAATATGAGACAGGGAAGCCATCAAAATCCTTGAGGCAAAAACAGGCAGCAACCTCTTTGACCTTGGCCAAAGCAACTTCTTGCTAGACATGTCTCCAAAGGCAAAGGATACAAAGGCAAAAATGAAGTATTGGGACTTCATCAAGACAAAAAGCTTTGCACAACAAAAGAAATAGTCACCAAAACCAAAAGACAACAGACAGAATGGGAGAAGATATTTGCAAATGACACATCATATAAAGAGCTAGTATCCAAAATCTATAAAGAATTTATCAAACTCAACACCCAAAGAACAAATAATCCAATCAAGAAATGGGCAGAAGATATGAACAGACATTTCTGCAAAGAAGACATCCAGATGGCCAACAGACACATGAAAAAGTGCTCCACATCACTGGGCATCAGGGAAATACAAATCAAAACCACAATGAGACACCACCTCACACCAGTCAGAATGGCTAAAATGAACAAATCAGGAAAAGACAGATGTTGGCAAAGATGTGGAGAAAGGGGAACCCTCTTACACTGTTGGTGGGAATGCAAGCTGCCACAGCTACTCTGGAAAATAGTATGGAAGTTCCTCAAAAAGTTGAAAATGGAGCTACCGTATGACCCAGCAATCGCACTACTGGGTATTTACCCCAAAGATACAAATGTAGTGATCCAAAGGGGCATGTGCACCCCAATGTTTATAGCAGCGATGTCCACAATAGCCAAACTATGGAAAGAGCCTAGATGTCCATTGACAGATGAATGGATAAAGAAAATGTGATACACACACATACACACTGGAATATGATACAGCCATCAAAAAATGGAAACCTTGCCATTTGCAATGATGTGGATAGAACTAGAGGGTATCATGCTAAGCGAAATAAGTTGATCAGAGAAAAACAATTATCATATGATCTCCCTGATATGAGGAATTTGAGAAACAAGACAGAGGATCATCTATAAAGGAAAGGAGGGAAAAATGAAACAAGATGAAACCAGAGAGGGAGACAACCGTAGGAGACTCTTAATCTCAGGAAATATACTGAGGGTTGGTGGAGTGGAGGGGGGTGGGAGAGATGGGGTGGCTGGGTGATGGACACTGGGGAGGGTATGTGCTATGGTGAGCATTGGGAATTGTGATGAATCACAGACCTGTACCCCTGAAACAAGTAATAAATTATATGTTAATAAAAAGAAGAGTAAGAAAAAAATTCTAATAAAAAACCTTAAGTTAAAAAAAAAAAGAGTAAGGTGGCTAGATTTAAAATAAAAATACAGAGCACTCACTTCCATGTAAATTTTAGATAAACAATAGATAATTTTTAGCATAAGTATGTTCCTGGTAGTATTTGGGAGATACTTATACCAAAAAATTATTGTCATTGCTTATCTGAAATTCAAATTTTAACTGGACATCCTGTATGTTATCTGCAATGCTGTCCAGGAAGCTTGACTGCTTTATCATCCCGGCACCTATAGCAATGTTTGACATATGGTGAGCACCCCATAAAAATTCATACAATGAAGCAGAAACTGAGCGAGTCAAAGTGTCAAGTTGTATGACGCTCAATCTAAAAACTAGTTTTAGTTATTGTGGTAGTTACTCTTATTTGTCAGCTTGACTGGGCTAAGCGATGGCCAGAGAGCTGGCAAAACACTCTTTCTTGGTGTGTCTCTGAGGGTGTTTTTAAAATAGATCAGCACTGGAACTGGTGACTCAATGAAGTATTGTCCTCCCCAACATGGCACGCAGGCATCATCCAATCGATCCACCAAGGACCCCAACTGAACCAAAAGGTGGAGGAAGAGCAAACTTACTCTCTCTCCTTGAGCTGGGACATCCATCTCCTGCCTTCAGACGCTGGCGCTCTTGGTTCTTAGGCTTTGGGGACTCAGATTGTACTCATACCATCAGCCCCCAGATTATCCCGCTCTTGGATTCTGACCGAATTACACCACAGCTTTCTTGATTATCCAACTTGCAGATGGCAGATCATGGAACTTCTCATTTTCCGTAACTGCTGAACCAATTTCTATAATAAATCCCCTATTATATATACATATATATCCTTGGATAGCCAATTGGTTCTGTTTTTCTGGAAAACCTTGACTGATATAGTTATTGATGCTGTAATGCGGTGGTCCTCAAACTTTGGCGTGTATCAGAATCACCTGGGAGCTTGTTAAAACAGATTGCTGAGCCCTGGCTGCCCAGATCCCAATATGGTACGTTTGGGGAGGAGCCTGAGAATGTGCATTTCTTTTCTCTCTCTCTTTTTTTTTTTTTCTGAAGCAGGCTCCCAGCCGAGCAGAGAGCCCGATGCGGGGCTCGATCCCAGGACCCGGAGACCACGACCCGAGCCGAAGGCAGAGGCTTAAGCCACTGAGCCACCCAGGTGCCCCAAGAATGTGCATTTCTAACACATTCCCCCGTGAGGCTGCTGCTGGTGGTCTAGGGCCATGCTCTGAGAACCACTGGTTTGGCTCAAAGCTGACATCTCTGACTTGCTAATTCAACAGACAACCTTGAAGTTCAATTCAAATTTGAGGATACGGAAAAGAATATTGGAGTATGGGGTTCTATTCCATCTGGAAACAAAAAAAATGGACTGATTCTCATTCTGTGAAGCAGGATTACATTTGGCACCATAATTTATATGGCTGAATCAATGTTTTGTTTTAAAGAAAAATCCCAAGGCTGAGGAAGAAATCTCTAACCCTATGAGAATGTATTTTGGGATGAGATATGGACCTTTCGTGAAATCATACAACTATCCCAGCATCTCAGTCCGGGCAGAAACCAGATGAGTCATGTGACAGTGTCTTAAAAGTTGGCCAAACAGAAAGAAAGTCTCAGGAGACTCCATTTATGTTTTCCAAGTTAATTAAATTTATTTAATCAGTTGTTTCAGAGCTAGTCTTCTCTCCAGGATCGGTAGCCCCTGACAACAGACAAAGGGGACAAAGGCACAGAGCTCTACTGGGTGGCAACCTTGTATGGTGTCTCAGTACAATTTATGGATGTTCGGGGACCCCTCAGACCCCTTCATTTCCATAAAATGACTCCTCATCCCTCTTCCTGCACATCTTTAACCGTTTACCTTGGAGATGGTTTTTTTCTCATCTTCTCATTTTCTCACAGTCTCCTGTGGCCATAATAGCACCTTGTAATACATTTTAATGTACTTATACTCTTGTGATTTTATGTTATGAGTTAAGAGGCTGAATCTGAGGAGATTCACGCTGCAGGGCTAGAAATACCCACAGCCTCACTTCTGGGATTCTAACTACAACTCCAGCTGCCTCTCCCCCTTCTAATTCCCCACTTTCCCAGGTTTTCAACCTAGAAGCCATTTTCCACCACCATTCCCATTCTCCAGCCGATCCTGCTACTGCATACCCTTGACATGCCTTTCTGCTCTTTGCCCTCGCCCCCACTGTCCTGGCTCAGGTCCTCACACTCTTCCCTGCATTCCCTGCTTCTCTCCCTGCCAGTCCATCCTGAGCACCGGTTTCCATTCATTGAGTCAAGATCAATGACCGAATACTCCTGCCATGTTGGATTGTGCTAAACACAACGGGTGGGTAAGAAGATGATGTCTCCCCCTTCTTTTCAGAGCAGTTTATCTGGTCATCTCCCCTTTAGGAGCAACCACTGCTAGGAGTGAGTTGGACAGCTAGGTAGTCAGAGCTGGGGTCCCCAACCAGAAAAGATGGAGTCAGGACAGCTAAGATCAAACAGTGCTGACATCCTGTTCCGCAGCTTAGACAAAATGGCACTGACATTCTACTTTGCAGCCTTTGCAGAAATGGCTTCTGCAAAATGTCCTCAAATAAGATAATCAACCACAAAACATTTGTTACTATCACAGCCAATGGGCAGGTCAGACCTAAGCCCCCAGATGTCAGCAAAAAAAGACCATCAGCACAGAGACATTAACCTAATAGGTAGACAGATGGGTGACCACAGCCCCAATTGGCACAATTCAGCACACCCTGACTGCTTAAGATGGTTCCACAAAGAGCTCATAAAAAAAACCCTAAACTGGGGTGCCTGGGTGGCTCAGTCAGTTAAGTGTCTGCCTTTGGCTCAGGTCACAATCCCAAGGTCCTGAAGTCAAGTCCTGCATCAGGCTTCCTGTTTGGCAGTGAGTCTGAAGCTGCCTCCCCCCCCCCCCCCCCCCCCCCCCCCCCCCTCCCTCTCTCTCTCTCTCTCAAGTAAATAAATAAAATCTTTAAAAAACCCAAAACACCCTAAACTTGGAAACTCCAGAGGCACCCTCCTCAGGTCCCCCTCCCTCTTCAGGAGCTCTATACTCTTGCTCAATAAACTTTGCTTTGCTGCCACCACTCTGCATCTGACCTACCTCTTCATTCTTCCAAGCCATGTGACCAAGAACAGTGGGCACCAAGGGGACAAAAATCCTGTACCACCATGACTGACACGCCCCGAACTTCCTGAGCATTTGGATCTTGCCTGAGCTTCCTCCTCTTGGGAAGTTCTTTGCCTCTCTCTTGGTTGAAGTCCTTTCCAACTTTATATGGTCTCTCCCTTCACTCTCGTCTGCTGCACGTCCCTGAGCCCTTTAACCTAACACACACATCGTGGTCACGCGCACTGATAGCATTGTGGCCCCTGCTGGGTCTGTTTCTTGGCTTCACATGCCACTTAACATCTGGTAGTTAGTTCCCCCAAGAAACAGTTCCTTTAGGATTCATTTGGGGTTGTAGGAGAGGCAAAACTTTACCTCTACCCATCATTTATCTATTTAGCTGGGACTCCTTAACAAAAAGATTAACAAAAGGAAAACAGTTTC
>ML112107.1:23340-58718 GCA_003697995.1 Taxidea taxus jeffersonii
GCTGCCTTCGGCTCAGGTCATGATCCCAGCATCCTGGGATCGAGTCCCACATCGGGCTCCTTGCTCGGCGGGGAGCCTGCTTCTCCCTCTGCCTCTGCCTACCTCTCTGTCTGCCTGTGCTCACTCTCTCTCTCTCCCTCTGACAAATAAATAGATAAAATCTTTAAAAAAGAAAAAAATAGTGACAGGAAACGCCGCTAAATACGTCCCCCACCTCCCGCAACCACATCCGCTAAACAATTAAAGATGTCCTCCCTCCCTCGTGCTGGAGGACCCGGGACGACAAATGGCACTTAAGCAACATTATAGTCACTCATGTCACAAAATCGACTCAAGCCAAAAAATTCTGAGACTGACAATCTGTTGTCTTTATTTTGACTCTCCTTAGAGTTGTGCCCAATGTTGCATTTTAGCTATTTTTGAGTATTATGAAACCTTCATTAAAACAACATGAAAGGGGAGAGAGAAAAAGCCCCATTTCAATTCTAGCATCTGAGTACATCCGTTTTGATTTCCTATATTCCCTTCCAAGCTCCAGGCTCTGTTCTTCAGACATTAGTGGGTTTGTTCATATATATAACAGAGTATATAAACAAACATATATATATATATATTCTTTTTTTAAGATTTTGTTTGTCAGAGAGAGAGCACAAGCAGGGGGAGTGGCAGGCAGAGGGAGAAGCAGGCTCCCTCCTGAGCAAGAAGCCCGACGTGGGACTCGATCCCAGGACGCTGGGAGCATGACCTGAGCCAAAGGCAGGTGCTTAACCAACTGAGCCAACCACGGTCCATATATACATATATGTATACATGTACATATACATACACATATATATTCTTAATCATAGGGCATGAGCAATTTTGTATTCTGTCGTTGCCAATGAATATTATATTATCAACTTTCTCCTATGCCGTTACATAATTACAACGTCCAATTGCAGCATAAAATGCTATTGGATAATATGCTATAATTTATATAGCTATTCTAATATTGAATAATTTATGATACATTCCCTTTTTCACAGCCATACTTCCTCATAGGTCACTTTGCAAAAAACATCTTTAAGCAAAAATATTTCAAAATCAGCAAAATATTTCTTGGGATCCATTTCCTGCAGCAAATACGATTATTGTATGAGAGGGAATGAACTTTTTTTTTTTAAGATTTTATTTATTTATTTGACAGAGAGAGGTTACAAATAGGCAGAGAGGCAGGCAGAAACAGAGAGAGGAGGAAGCAGGCTCCCTGCTGAGCAGAGAGCCCGATGCGGGGCTCGATCCCAGGACCCTGGGATCATGACCCGAGCCAAAAGCAGAGGCTTTAACCCACTGAGCCACCCAGGCGCCCTGAGAATGAACATTTTTAGGGTTCTTGATACCACAGCTAAATTGCTGCCCTCAGGGATGTGATCAGCTTATGTGGTAAATTTGTACAACCCATTGTGAGGCGCCCCATGCACCACATCAACACAGGAAATGGTCCATTAAGCCAGTGTTCTTGGATGGGAGGTTTTGAGCGCCACACCCCATAAATGAACAGAAGACAGTTATGTTTGTATCCACTTGCGATCTGCCAAAATACAGGCACAATTTATGCAAACCTATGGCAATGTGTCATCTGTTTCTAGATAACTTCCGAAATACTGTATTTTTTTTTCCTTGAAGATTGGCATTTCTGGGTCTATGTGTCTATATCTCTACTGTGATTGACAAAGGTCTGAAACAGTGGGAAGGGAGGCTTGTGCAAGAAAGGGGGGATTCATCTTGAGAGTGCCCAGAAACTCAAACCCATGGGATTTTCCAAGATTGGCAGGAATCCAGGGAAACTCGATATGCAACAAAGCACTAATCTTTGAGCTGCAATTGTTCCATCTCCTAAATATCTTCTTTTAAAATCAGATTTGGCCTAAAGAGCATCTGGGTATTTAACTGACAAGGAACAATCTAAAATTTTTAACTCTCTTCATGGGGGAAAAGAGCAACTTCATGTTTCTAGCTCGTTCTTCCTCCCTATCTGTGCACTTCTCACCCCCAGTTCCCACCCCAGCCCTCTAGCTAGGTCTCTCAGAAGAGCATCAAAGGCACGATGTCACCTTCTTTGTGACATTCAGCTTTTTACCCCTCTTGCATTGTCACAGGTATGTGTGAAGGTGAAATCGGCAATCTAGATGAAGACTTTTACAAACTAGAAATAAAGCCCTCGGGTCCAAGGGTAAATATTTATTAGTATTAGTTATCATGAATATTTCCAAAACAGCCAGAAAAAGAGATAACATTGCTAAAAATAAGAAACTTGGGGGGGGGGGGGCGGTTGATTGCTGATGTAGCAGTCAATTTAAAAATAATGTTGAATATGATTTTGGAAGACTGGTCACAAATATACCAAGGTGGTATTAAAAGTGTTACATTTTGGGTCAGGCCAAGTAAATAAGCATTTCTTGGCTTCCTGAGAAATTCAACATCCTGCTAAAATATGGTGAAAAAAATCTGGGTTTTGAAATATTCTTCTCTCCCATCAGACAGATATGTATGAAATTTTAGCTGATGTCTGTTAAGCCACTGTTGACATAGTCATCCAAGGAATATCTGAGAGCACATTAGTAGGTAATATTCTGACATTCGGGACGCCTGGGTGGCTCAGTTGGTTAAGCGGCTGCCTTCGGCTCAGGTCATTATCCCAGCGTCCTGGGATCGAGTCCCACATCGGGCTCCTTGCTTGGCAGGGAGCCTGCTTCTCCCTCTGCCTCTGCCTGCCTCTCTGTCTGCCTGTGCTCACTCTCTCTCTCTCTCTAATAAATAAATTTTAAAAAATCTTTTAAAAAAAATATTCTGACATTCAATCAACAAACAGCCCTTGAGAGTTTGCAATGCTCAGCTCACTGTGGTCGGCACTTTGGAGCATTAAATAAGAAAAAAAAAAAAAACACCCTATCATTTCCATTAGAAATATGACTTTTTCTCATAAGGAAGGATGTTTAGGGGATGTGGTGTGTCGATTGCTTATTGCTCTACTCTGGGCTGGGCGGGGGGGGACCTGGAATTGGATGGACCAGTGAATCAATGGTTATTATTGTTTTAAATCCCTGCTTGCCAGTTCTGAGATATTAAAATGGGGATGCAGGGAACATCACAAACTGTCATTTGTTTATTTAATGTGATTTCTGGGGCACCAGGAAAGCTTCTTTGGGCAATAAAGCCACTTGTGTGCTATTCCCTAAAACACAGAGGAACAGGATTCCTTTATTTTCAGCCCCTGATCTCTCAGAAAATGATCGAGGCAACCCGTTGAGCTGATAGTCGGTGACAATCACAACTGTTAGTATGACTTGGTTTCAGATTTTGTATTAAGAGGGAGTTTTGTTTGGGTAAGAGCTCTAAACCTCCAAAATATGGAGAGACTTCAGACAGGTGGGGACTACAATGTGGTCTAGGATCAGCAGTGTACAAAACACAAACAGTGTATTTCTATTTTTTAAGTTACAGCAGGTAAATCTACAGTCCTGTAAAAATGTGGAACAATGTGCTATTCCACGAGATGACTATATACACAGGGCAGAAAGTGAATGAGTTTCCAAGAGAAACTTGGAAACTTCCGGACCACTCTTGAGAGTACTCTGCACTAAGATGGAACTCTGACCATCCAGAATAAATCAGACCTGGAAGAGATCCATGGGCAGCAGAAGAGGGAGCGTCCTGAGAAGAGAACTTCAGTGCTGTCCCAGCTGCCAACAGGCGGTGTGAAATAGATGAGACTGCTTTGTGGGAAGCCAACCGCCATATTACTTGAGTGTGTGGGTTTCATCAGCGTCTGCCACTTCTTGTGTATGAGAGAGACAAGACTGTACAGATTGCCCGGTGACTCTCATTCTCCAAACTTGATTTTGTACAAAATAGTTTGGGACTGAACATACAGATCCTTAATCACTCTGTTCCCCCCAGACGTGGTGAGAGCCATGGCTCTGCCCACCACTGCTCAGGGCAGAGCTCAGCTTTACTGCTGCGGGGATCTGCTCCAAGACCCTGCATTTGCAAAGCCCTCTGTTGCAGCAGCCTAAGGAATTATTCTCAGGACTCAAGTCTTGTAAAATAGCCAGAACTCCCTTAAATTCTTTCTTGAGAGGCCCCCTATTATGTGGGTAAATGCCAACTCCACCCTGGAGCCTGCTTCCTGCTTGGCAATTGAGAAAGAAGGCAGAACAGTGAGCTTTCCTAGCCCATTATTCACCTCTGAGAGGTAATCAAAGGGAATGCCTTTCCTCCTATTATCCTATTGTTCAATTTTATGGAGGACTGCCTCTGAATATAGATTTTGTCAAAGAAGCCAAGAACCTAAGGTAAACAAAAATTTCCAAATAATACTTGCTCAAATTATCTTATTCCCATGGCTAGCTCTGCCAAGTTCCTGAGGGATAGTAGGCTATCACAGCTGGGGCCTCCGTACGATTTAATTCACTTCAACAGCTCAACCTCTATCTGCAGGACACTGGGGTAGGCTGTGAGGGCACCAGCTTTAAATATAAAGGGAATCTTACTATGTGCATTCTTTTCTTTTTTTTATGGCTGCCTTCTTTACTCAACCTCACATTTGTGAGGATTTATCATGTTGCTGTATGAAGCTGTAGTTGATCATTTAAACTTCTGTATAGCCTTCCATTGTAGGAATATGCCACCATTCATTCATCTATTCTGCCATTATCCATTATGTATCCATTGGCCTTTTGCAGTTTGGAACATATGTTAGTGTCCTATTGCTACTGTAACAAATCACCACAAATTTAGTGGCTTAGCCTAATAAAATCATCATCTAAATTGGAGCTTAGAAGTCTAAACTGGGCCCACAGGGCTGTGTGACTTTTGCAGCCTTTGGGGAACCATCGAAGCTACCTTTTACAGCTTCTAGAGACCACACGTAGTCTTTGGCTCATGGTCACCTTCTCCATCATCAAAGCCAGTCGTACGGCATCTTTACTGCTTTCTGCCAGCTGCTTCCATCCTACCTCTTCTCTCTGACCTTGACTCTCCCGTGTCCTTTTTGTAAGGATCTTTGTGATTACATTGGGTCCACCTAAATAACCCAGAGTAATCTCCCATCTCAATGTCTTCATCACATCTGTGCAGTCCCTTTTTCCACGTAAGGGAGCATACTCGGTTTCCAGAGATTAGACTGTGGGCATTTCGGGTGGCCATTAGTAGCACCCACAGAACCGCCCTGACAAGTACATTTGTCTACCTGCCTCTGGTGTGCACATTCTGCATTTCTCTTGGTTGTGTACCTAAGAATGGAATTGCTGAGTTAGAGAGCATAAACACATTCAGTTTTAGATTCTGCAAAAACAGTTTTCCAAAGTGGTTCTAAGTTCCATTCCTACCAGCAGCATATGAGAGTTCTAGCTGACCCACATCTTCTTCAATACTTAATATTAGTAGTTAACCATTGTGAGTATGAAAAAGTATCTCATTGGGGTTTTAGTTTGCATATCTTTAAAGACCAGTGAGGCTGCACAGTTTTTTATATATTTATTGGTCATCTGGATAGTCTCTTTTATGAAGTATCTGGGTCGGGTTTTTTTGTTTTTTAGGTTTCTTTTTTCTTTCTTTCTCTTCTTTTCTCTCCTTTTTTTTTTTTTTAGCATTTTGCCTATTTTTCTATTGGGTTTTCATTTTCTTATTGATTTGTGGGAATTTTTTTATATGTTCTGGATCCAAGCCCTTTGTCACTTACATATGTGATAAATAACTTCTCACCCTCTGTGGTTTGCTTCTTAGTCTTTTAATGGTATCCTTTAAATGCATAGAAATTCCCAATTTTTAAGGCAGTCTAATATCTACAAGGAAATCTCAAGAAATGTTTTTAAATATTTTGAACAGAAGGAAAATAAAAACACAACATAACAAAATATATGGAGTGAGGTTAATGCTATGCTTAGAGGAAAATTTATAGTACTAACTTCTGGCACTACTGATTTGGTCAATTATAGGTTTATTTCCTATCCTACTAATTGCTGCTTTTTTATTTATTGCCTTCTTTTTACTCTTAGATTTGACTTTTTCATTGCCTTTCTAAATTCTTTAGATAGATTTTTTAGATCATGGTTTTCCAGCCTTTAAAATTTTTTACTGTCAACATATTAAAGCTACAAGTATCTCCACATTTGGCTTTAGCTGCATTCTCCAAGTTTTGAAATGTGGGAAATTTAATTATGGCTCAATCAAAGTATTTTCTAGTTTCCACTGTGATTTCTTTTTTGACTCATGAGTATTATAAGTGCAGAATTTCCAACATGCAGAGATTTTCTCCTCAAGTCTTATTTCTCACGTTTAGCTTTGCTTTTATTGTGGTCCGAGAAAATCGTGAACATTGATACTGTGAATTCTCAGTACCTTGGTAGCTCCCCAATGCCTTAAAAAATGTTTTTATATTTAGCCCAGCTTTCCTAGTTGTTTTAAGAAAGAAGTTTGATATGAAACAACCTATTCTGCTATTGCCAGAAGCAGGACTACAACCAGTGATAATTTAATTAACTCTGATGCCACCACACCCAGAGATGACCAGGAAGGAAGGAAGGAAGTAGATAAATAAATAGTCATCATTGCCTCTGTAGTCAAGAGTTCAGCATCTCAATCTCAACATTTCATCTTGTTTTCTCCGAAGCCCACGTCTTACTATTTCTAACATGCCCTTTACCACTTCTCTCAAAGTCATCCTTGACAGACTCCACATTTTCTCTCTGATCTTGTTCGTCCTGTATCTTAATGTGACCCCCCCATCACACTTTTTCAACACTCTTCTCCCTCCTGTTTGCAAATGCCCAATGCTGCGTGCCCAGTTTTCTTCCTTTGTTACATTATTCTCAGCCTCTCCTCACTTTTCTTTCAAATGTCTGCCCTTTGATTATTTTGGTCTCACATACAAGAAAATAGATGTGTAACTATTGAAGTAAAAAAGAGGGTCATCTCTGTGTCACTGAAATTGCCTCAAACACCAGCAGTGGCACATGGCACATTTGTGGGAACTCTGAGCTGGTGTGCAAGGCAAGGGCTTCGTCTCACTTGGGGGTGGGGGGCAGGTTAGAGGATTCAGAGTGACCTGTGGGGATGTTACCAAAAGGAATTATGTACCCCATGATGTGTATAGTACTTGACATTTAGAGATTCTCATTCCCATTTCAAGATCTCAAAAATAGCACGTGGTTCTAGAAACATTCATTTCATTTAGTTACAATCTTTAAAGTGAATATACTCTCTGTGGCCCCCCCTCCCAGATGGGTATCACTCTTAGCTGGAGACAAAAATAGTTATAATAGGGGCGCATGGGTGGCTCAGTGGGTTGGGGTCTCTGCCTTCGGCTCAGGTCGTGGTCCTGGGGTCCTGGGATTGAGCCCTGCGTCAGGCTCTCTGCTCGGCAATGAGCCTGCTTCCCTTCCTCTCTCTCTGCCTGCCTCTCTGCCTACTTGTGATCTCTGTCAAATAAATAAATAAAATCTTTAAAAAAATAGTTATAATATTCATATCAACAGGCTCTGCAGTACTGCAGATATCTGAGCGGAAACTGGGGTGATGGTAATCCTACAGTAATGCTGGATTCCCCAGACTAAAGAGCAAACAAACAAACCAACAACAGAAACAACAGCAGAACTCCTCTCTTGTGGAAACAGGAGTTGGTAAAAGGGTTTTAGCATGATGGGTTTATTATTTCTTCCTGAGACTGTTATGAAGAGTAATGCTGACCATCCCAGGCAGACTAACATCTATCTGAAGTGTCAGGCGACGAAGAGATGACCGCTCTGCCAAGCCCTTGTCTCTCCCATTCTAGAACGCAATCCTTCTGCTGCAACCTAAGGCTATTTCCTCTCCTTTCCTTCCTGGAGATGGATTAGGTGGTCACCACATCTGCAAAATAACCCCTGAGATTCTAGACGCCATAATTATTAACCCGCTCCTAACCCCCCTCCCTCCAATAATCCCTGCCATTTTCCCCTTTCCTCATGGCCCTAAGTGAACTGGGCTCTCACCCGCCCTCATCTTAGATGCTCCTCTGAATCTGTCTCACCTTAAAGATGACAGAAGTGTGCAGATGACATAATACTGTACATTAAACAACCCTAAAGACACCACCAAAAAAACTCTTACGAGTAATACACAAACTCAGTAAAGTCATAGGATACAAAAATATACAGAAATCTCTTACAATTTTTTAAAAATCCTTTTTTAAGATTTTATTTATTTGGGGCGCCTGGGTGGCTCAGTGGATTAAGCCACTGCCTTCAGCTCGGGTCATGATCTCAGGGTCCTGGGATCGAGCCCCACGTCGGGCTCTCCGCTCTGCGGGGAGCCTGGTTCCTCCTCTCTCTCTGCCTGCCTCTCAAACTTATTTACCTGACAGACAGAGATCACAAGTAGGCAGAGAGGCAGGCAGAGAGAGAGGAAGGGAAGCAGGCTCTCTGCTCAGCTGAGATGTGGGGCTCGATCCTAGGACCCTGGGATCATGACCTGAGCTGAAGGCAGAGGCTTTAACCCACTGAGCCACCCAGTCGCCCCCTCTTACAATTTTTTTTTCCAGATTTTATGTACTTATTTGAAAGAGAGAGCCAGAGAAACACAAGCAGGAGGAGGAGCTGAGGGAAGAGAAGCAGACTTCCCTGCTGAACAGGGAGCCCGATGTGGGGCTCGATCCCAGGACCGTGGGATCATGACTTGAAGGGAAGGCAGACGCCCAACCAACTGAGCCAACAAGGCGCTCTTGTTGTGTTTGTATTTCCTAAATGAAGTAGCAGAAAGGGAAATTGAGAAAATAATTCCATTTACAATGGCACCAAAAAGAATAAAGTACCTAAGAATAAACTTAACCACAGCAGTAAAAGACCTATAGTCTGACAACTATAAAACACTCATGAAAGAAGTTGAAGATAGACACAAATAAATGGAAAGATAGTTCATATTCATGGATTGGACAAATTCATATTGTTAAAATGTCCATACTACCCCAAGCATACAGATTTAATGCAACCCCTATCAAAATACCTACAACATCTTTCCCAGAACAAGAACAAATAATCCTAAAATCTATGGAATCACAAAAAACCCTGAAGAGCCAAAGAAATCTTGAGAAAGACAGAGTTGGAAATACCACGATCTCGGTTATCAAGATATACTACAAAGCTTTAATATCAAAACAGTGGTACTGCTACAAAGATAGACACACGGATGGATGGAACAGAATCCAGAATCCAGAAATAAACCCATGCTTATGTCATTGATCTATGACAAAAGGAGGCAAGAAAATAAAATGGGGAAAAGACATTCTCCAGTAAATGGTGCTGGGAAAACTGGACAGCCACATACAAAATAACAAAAATGGACCACTTTCTTACACTATACACAAAATAAACTCAAAATTGATTAAAGACTAAATGTGACATCTGAAACTATAAGACCCCTAAAAGAAAACATAGGCAGTAATCTCTTTGACATCAGCCTTAGCAATATTTTTTCTGGATCTGTCTCCTCAGGCAAAGGAAACAAAAGCAAAAATGAACCATTGGGACTCATCGAAATAAAAAGCTACTGCACAGAAAAGGAGACCACCAACAAAAGGAAAATGCAATTTAGTAAATGGAAGGAGATATTTATAAATGACATATCCTAAAAGGGGTTAATATTCAAAATATATAAAGAACTTATACAGCTCAACACCAAAAAAGCAAATAATCTGATTTAAAAAGGGGAGAGCACCGGTATAGACATTTTTTAAAGAAAACATCCAGATGGCCAACAGGCACAGGAAAAGATGCTCAGCATCACTAGTCACCAGGGAAAGCAAATCAAAACCACAATGAGATACCACCCTACACCTGCCAGAATGGCTAGAACCAAAAGGATAAGAGATAACCAAATGGCTAGAACCAAAAAGATAAGAGATAAGTGCTGCTGAAGATGTGGAGGGAAAAAACCTGCATGCACTGTTGTTTGCAGGAAAGAGTATGGAACTTCCACAAAACATGAAAAATAGAACTATTATATGGGCAGTAATTTCACTACTGGGTCTTTACCCAAAGAAAATACTAATTTGAAAAGATACATGCACCCCTATGCTCACCGCAGCAGATTTACAATAGCTAATCGGTGAACAGATAAAGAGATCTCTCTCTCTCACCTGTGCTCATGCACCATGGAATATTACTCGGCCACAAAAAAGAATGGCATCTTGTTAGTTGCAACAACATAGATGGACCTAGAGGGTATTATGCTGAGTGAAATAAGTCAGGCAGAGAAAGGCAGACCCCGTATGATTTCACTCTCACGTGGAATCTAAAAATCAAAACAAATGAACAGACAAAAAGCAGAAACAGACCCACACAAGGAGAGAACAAAGTGAGGGTTGCCAGGGGCGAGGTGGGGAGTGGGGATCGGGGAAGGGGAGCGGGCGGTACCGGCCTCCTGTCGCAGCACGTGTGCGGTGAGCGGCCGCTGACCTACAGAGCCGTGAATCACCGTCATCCAGCAGAAAGTAACGTAACCTTGTGTGTCACCCATACTTCAAGCTAAAAAATATGTTTTTAAAGCCCATTTAAGAAAGAAGTGGAGGGACACCTGGGTGGCTCAGTGGGTTAAGCCGCTGCCTTCGGCTCAGGTCATGATCTCAGGGTCCTGGGATCGAGCCCCGCATCGGGCTCTCTGCTCGGCGGGGAGCCTGCTTCTCTCTCTGCTGCCTCTCTGCGTACTTGTGGTGTCTCTCTGTCAAATAAAGAAATAAAATCTTAAAAAAAAAAAAAAGAAGTGGAATTAGAGCTGAATGTCACGGGACATGAGCCAGGGACCGTCTCCCCCCAGAATTACACACGTCGTGACAAACAAGACTACTTGGCTGTGTCTTCGGAGGTCACTTACCACCGTGAAGCAAACACAGATCCTACTAGATAAGATCCCCGACAAGGCACAGCCGACACAGTGATGTCATCCCCGGGGGGAGGAAAACGAACGTCCCAGGGATGGAGACCAGCTCCCCAGGGAGACGAAGCCAGGAGAGCAGGAGGGCACTCGCCGGCAAAAGGTTGTAAACAAATTGAGGTAAACATGAAGGTGTCCTTTTGTTCAAGGAGAGTCTAAGCCCGGGAGAGCGGAGAAGCATCGTACACATGGTCATATATCAGAGAACCTTCATATACCAGGCACAGGTGACGGGCACCTGCAGTGTCCCTGGCCTCCCGTCCTTCCTGATGTGAACGGGAAGGCACGTGGTCAGAGCAGAGAGCTGGTAATTATCCACGTCTGTTAGGGTCTTGGAGGCGTCCCGAGAGGTGACAGCCTTCTTCCCCGTCTGATTGATGAGCTCGTGGAGAAACAAAGCCGGAAAGCCGGCAGGGACAGGCTATGCCCTCACGTTTATTAATCCAATACTGCAGATGTGGCTCACATCTGCGAGCAAACAAGCTTTCCCATTCTGAACTCCCATCAGGGCAGCCCGGACCACGGCAGCCTCTCCCCGCGGCCTTGACCCTCCAGCCGCCCCCCCAACTCACACCCTGACAGCAGGGAGGCTCCCACAGAGGAAAACAGCACCGTCTGTGCCCATCACATTGGGAAAGAAATTTATTCTTCCCGAATTTTCTATCAACCAAGTGGTTCCGTCTCCTCTGAGCAGAGGGGTGTTACATCCTCTTCCTCCTGAAAGAATGTGGGGAATCAACGTACCCCCAAAATATAAGCGCGATGCCTCACAGGCCTTATGGGTTGCACCCTGGGGTCCTCACCAGTCCACGCCCAAAAGCTCTTGGCAGAACTCCTCTTTAGAAGGTGACGCTACGGTGCGAGTGTGCGTGTGTGTCCCTGTGTGGGTTTGTATGTATGCGAGTGTGCATGTGAATGTGGGGTAAGTGTGCACACGTGCATATGTATACATGGTGAGTTTGCACGTGAGCATGTGTGAGTGTGCAACCACGAGTGCGTGTGCGGACGCAGGTGTGCATTGCCTGCGTGTGCATAAATGTGGGCACGCGTGGGTATGCGTGTGTGTGCCTGAACGTACACTGACACAGTGTGCCTCTAGCCCAAAGGCACCTGTGGGTCTGCCTCCGGCTCCGGAACCAGACCTCCAGGGACATATCTGGACCGACTTGTTTCAGCGAACATTCCTCGAGCACCTGCGATGACCAACGACCGTGGCAACCACGAAGAGAATTACGTGTCTCTCGATGCAAAAGGTTATAAGCTGGTGAGGAAAGAGAGACACGTGAGCAACCGCACGCGGCGGGAGATCGAAGCGGCTAAAGGCGTCAACAGCACAGAGGAGGAGGGAGTCGTTCCCATCTGGAGGACGGTGGGGCTGTTCCCGCGCACTTGGGAGAAGTTGGGCGGAGGCGGTTCCGGCAGAGGCCCAGCAGGAGCTCCGGCCAAAGGTGGAAGTAGAGGGCCTGCTTGACAGGGAGAACTAGGGACGGGGCAGAAATACCCGGAGAGTTGCTGCAGCACAGCAGATCAGGATAAGATCTGGCCTTCCTCCGCCTTGGTTCACAGGTGCGTGGTGACAGTGACGGGAGCAGGCCGCTTCGGAACCGGGCGATGGGAACCTCCCTCCTTAAGGGGGGGGCCACCGTGGTCGAAGGGAGATGCGGAACGGGGACGGGGGTGCTGGAAATCGCAGGCCTAAGGGCTCCACGCTCGGGCCCAGCTGGCAGCGAAGGAGGCCTGAGCTGGGCCACAGAAAGGAGGGGTCCGAGGGGGAACACTCCTGCAGACACTCGACAGCACTCGGTTAGAGGGGGAAGAGGTGCTCAGACCTGGCAACTGGTTGTATAATGGGGTCCGCAGGAGGGAGAGGATGATGGGATGGGGAAAATGAAGTTGATTTCGAACCCCCGGGGTCTACTCTGATTATCCGCCAGAGCTAGATGCTGTAATCCCAAAGCTTACGCAGATGTCAACTCTTGGGAATTGTGTCCTCCCTCTGGGGAGGCACCAGAGATGGAGCATTTTCTGTGGCTGCCATGCTTCCTCTACGTGAGAAAATCATCCACTTCCGGAGGAAGCCCAGCCAGACCCCTGGAGCTCTGATGGACTTCTCAGTGGGCTCCTCAGTGGGAGTTCTGAAGGAGCACGACTCCTCGAGCACAGGAGAGCCTGCTCTTGCTCTGCCCTGCTCAAAGCCTAGCAAGCCACATCTGGATGCTACGGTGGGCGTGTCCAGTGGTGCATGACCTGGCGTGGTGACAAGGGGACGTCACTCACATTGGCTGTGAACAGGCACATTTGTGTAGCCAAGGAACAGTCAAGTTCCAGGAGAGGAAAGGCTGCAGGGTGAATCCAGTCCACGGACAGGGATCTGCTGGGGCAACCAGGACGCAGAAGTAGAAGCTAGGACCCTCAATATGTCACATCAGCCGCGATGGATGGGGAAAAGGTCTTCAGCTACAGAATTCAGCAGAGCCAGGGGCTGAAAACAGGGTGGAGTTGGGAAGGCGAACGCAATAGTAACTGAGGCAGATTCTAAGAATGAGGAATGGTTACCAGAAATAGGTCAGGACCCCGGCAGCTGAAAGCCACCAGGGGCTGGATTCCCAACATAGGGGCCTGAGAACCCAGAGGGATTGAAAAGCCAACGACCTAACGGTACAACCCCACACTGGCGAGGGGCTATGGTCAGAAAATACAGCAGGCTCGGCCTGGAGCAGAGACGGTGGCTCTTAACTAAATCATAAGCTCTTGGAAGGCAGAGAACACAGATGTGACATCTTGATTGGTGGGCGATCTATAGATATTGGTTGATTGATGGGTTTAAATAAGCTTTTCAAGCGGACAGCCTCTAAATTGCTACCTTATATCTTTGGAATGGCTTGGATTTTCTAGTTTCTCTCTCTCTCTGTGTGGTTTCTCCCCTCTCCTGGCAGCTGTCACGGCCTCAGCAAACTAAAGCTGTTACTATTTCAGCATCATTGCTAAGAAGGGCATCACAGCATCCTCATTGTCAGGCTGTGTTCACTCGTCCAGATTAATTCCTTAGATGTTCAGCATAATTTCTGGTAAGGTCACCTTTCGATCAGAACGAAAGACAGATAACTCACTTTATCTATGAGCCTTTTATCTTGTGGAAAAAGCAAAATTCTCATCTGTTCCAATTTTCACAGCAATTCAAGAAATTGCTAGAAGAAACATGGACTTGGGCAGCATATGTGAAGCCAGGGCTCTGCTCCTCACTGCCCTGTGACTGCCCCGCCATGCTGGCAGCTTCTGATTCAATTCCACAGGGATTACAGAGACCTGGTGATGACTGTGTTCCCGAAGCTTCCCACCGGTTTTAAAGGAGTGGCTGATTTTCACTTTTATTTATAGAAACCTCACGAGTTATTTCCAAATGCCAAGGATCCAAGAAGATAGCCAGAATCTTAGAGTTTGAGAGGACATGTGGGGTCACATAAACCTTTCCTGTGTCTGATGAGTAAACTGAGGCTCAGACAAGCGACTCTTGCCAAAGGTCCAATGAAGGGGGATGTTTGCACTTGCACTGACCTCCCAGGGTTTATGGCATCACGCCTCTTCATTGACCGAAATACTTGCACTGGATCCAGATATTTAAAAGTAAGTGCAAAAAGGATTAAGAATATAACTAAAAAAGCAATGAACAAACACAAAAATGCAAAAATAAGGAAGAATGGTCTTTAACAAAAGAATTATACACATGGTATTTGCTCCTTAGACCGGGGCATTATTCTGCTAAACACACATATGCATCCAAAGGACGAAGCACTCTCAAGTTGTCTAAATATGTATTTCTCAAAAAGTTTTTTTAATTCCTTTTTTCTATGCAAAAATGACAAGCAATGAGCAAGTAACTACAATCCCCAGCCCCCAGCATTATGGAAATTTCAGGTATAGAAGTTTTGCCCTTCACGTGTCTCAGTGTTTATCCCCCAGAACAAAGGATAATTAGAGGCATTGTGCTGACAATGGAAAGGCAAGCTTTTTTTCCCTCTGGTTCTCTGTTGCAGGGGTGGGGGTGGAGGGGGCGGTAAGACACGTGTGCCACAGTATCTCTCCCATCTGGCTGGTGTTTGAAACTTCTCGGGGACCCAGTCTCCGCAGTTGAGCAGTTAATTCTCCTGAACGCTTGGGAACTGTAGAAATAAAGGAATTTCCAGCGAGAGTCGTTCACGACCTTCTGCTTGTGTGAGTTCTGCTGAGGTGGGCCCCTGGCGTTACCGGGAGAGAAAATCTACTAAGATCTCTTGGGTGAGCACTTCACCAGGCTCATTTTACCCCGAAACTAGCCACTCGGTGCATTTTAAAAGCTATCTTCCGCGATGTTGCCTCACATATGAATATTGTTATGACTCTGGATAGTATGCCTTTTTCTCGGATTCAGGGCTTACTACAACATTTCAACGAGTTCATCAGGCCACACCTATAACATTTGAACTCTGGTAAAATACAGGGGAAAAACCCAATATTGTTTGACATTATTGAAAAAGTATCAAAAACTGTAAAGTATCTATGAATTAGCCTAACAACCCCCTCCCAAAAAATCACACAAAGTCATGGATAACAAGGTTAATAAAAGATGTAAAAGACTACCTAAACAGAGATGTGTGCCGTATTTATGAATGAGACAACTAAGCACAGAATAATTGTTCATTTTTCCTAAATGAATCTCTAAATCAATGCAATCTTCTTTTTTCTTTTTTTTTTAAATTTTATTTATTTATTTGACAGACAGAGATCACAAGTAGGCAGAGAGGCAGGCAGAGAGACAGAGAGCCAGATGCGGGCTCGATCCCAGGACCCTGAGATGATGAACTGAGACGAAGGCAGAGGCTTAACCCACTGAGCTACCCCCGTGCCCCTAAATCAGTGCAATCTTTTTTTTTTTTTAAAGATTTTATTTATTTATTAGAGAGAGAGAGAGCACAGGCAGACAGAGAGGCAGGCAGAGGCAGAGGGAGAAGCAGGCTCCCCGCTGAGCAAGGAGCCCGATGTGGGACTCGATCCCAGGACGCTGGGATCATGACCTGAGCCGAAGGCAGCCGCTTAACCAACTGAGCCACCCAGGCATCCCAATCAGTGCAATCTTAATCAAAATCTCAAGATGATTTTTTTCTTGTTTTATGGAGATACACTTGGCGCCTACAATTAAGTAAGCGTAAAGTGGGCGATGTGATGACCGGATACACGTGTGTCTGTACTGGGAAATGTTTACCACAATAAGGTTGGTCACCACGTCCTCCACCTCATGGAATTATCATTGTGTTGTCCTTGTTAATGTGAGGACATTAAAACTCTACTCTCTTAGCAACTTGTTTGTATAAAATACAGTAGAGTTAGCTGTAGTCACTATGCTGCTAGGTCCGCAGAACCTGATGGATTCAAGAGGATTTTTCCAATTGGAAAAAATAATTTTAAAATTTATATCGAAGACTCAAAGTCTACAAAGAGCCAAGGGAATCTGAGGAAGAAAAGCCAAAGCAATACTAGCTCGATCAGATAGTAACCTCTATTACAAGCATCAGCATAGGAGAGGCAAATAAAATAGAAAGTTTGAGAACAGAACCACATATATATGGGGAATTGGTAGATGATAGAGCTGGCATTATAGACCAGAGGGCAGAACACAGATTATAGAATAATAGATCTTGGAAAATGTGGTTTGCTCTGGGAAAAAATAATTTCAATTAAAAATCTGATCTAAATTTATTTTTGCTAATTATATCATATGCAATTATGTTAGGGTATAACAAACACAAATATGTAATTATAAATGAAATATTGAAAAATTAATGTAGTCAAATATATTGAAAATCACAGTATAGAGAAAGAAACACCAAGTAGCTTTAAGACTATAAAGCTACTAAAAAAAAAAGACTATAAAGCTACTAATAGGAAATACAGGAGAACATCTTGACAAGCTTAGAGTAACAAGGTAGATTGGGGGAAAGAAAACAACAGATGGAGCACAGAGGATTTCTAGGGCAGTGGAACTACTCTAGGATTCTGTCAGGTGGTTACACGTCACGGTACATTTGTCCAAACCAACAGAATATACAACACCGAGAGTGAACCCTAAGGCATGCTAATGGGCTCTGGTGACAATGAGGGGACAGTGAAGGTTCACTGATTGTTCACAGTGAGGGAGGTTACACACGCTGGGAGCAGGGGCTATGTGGCAAATCCCTGTACCTTCTGCTTAATTTTCTGTGAACCTAAACTGCCTGTTGAAACATATGAACACGGGGCGTCTGGGTGGCTCAGTGGGTTAAAACCTCTGCCTTTGGCTCAGGTCATGATCCCAGGATCCTGGGATCAAGCCCCGCATCGGGCTCTCTGCTCAGTGGGGAGCCTGCTTCCTCCTCTCTCTCTGCCTGCCTCTCTGCCTACCTGTGATCTCTGTCTGTCAAATAAATAAACAAAATCTTTGAAAAAAAAAAAAACCATGAACACACATTTTGCCGCTCCTCCCATCAGCCGGGGGAGGGGGGGCTTCTCCCCCACTCTTTGACACTGCGCTTGGCCACGTGACTTGCTTTGGTGCACTGGGCGTTAGCAGTTGGAAGAAGCAGAGGCTTGACTAGCGCGGGGACACTGGGGCTTGCCTCCCCCTGCTGCCAGAAATCCCGAGCCCACCGTGTGAAGAAGCCTGGGCTTGCCGCCTGGAGTCAGACAGACCATGTGCACCGGAGGCCCAGCCCCACCCCTGGCAGAGGTCCCTATGGTGTAAGGCCCCCCTTCACCATCCAGCCCAAGGAGGCAGGCCCAGGGCAGAAGATGCACCCTGCCAACCCATAGCAATTAGTACTGTTGGCCTAAGCCACCATGTGTTGGAGTGGTTCGTTAGATAGCAAAAACTAGCTGATTTGAGTAGGGGCACAAAAAGCACTGATTTCAAAGGAAAAAAAATTGATGGATTTAAGGACATCAAAAGTAAAGCTTTCCCTTTAAACCAAGACACCCTGGGCAAAGGTAACACACAGGAGATATACTGGAAGAAGGTATTTTGCAAAACTAGGACAAAAGCTTAAAATCCAGAATATCTAAGAGCCTCTTGCAAATCAGCAAGAAAAAAAAATAGAAAAATGGGCAAAAATGTGAAAAAGAAATTCAAGAAGTGAAACTGGAATGACCAATTAATATATGCAGAGCCTCTCGTGCTCATTAATTGGAGAAATGCAGGTTGTGTTTAAAATGAGACATGACCTTACAACCATCAGACTAACAAGAACTAAAAAGTTGTATAATAGGGGCACCTGGGTGGCTCAGTCAGTTAAGTGTCTGCCTTCAGCTCAGGTCATGATCCTGGGATCGACCCCCACATGGGGGCGGGGGGGGGGAATCCCTGCTCAGCAGGGAGTCTGCTTCTCCCTCTCTTTCTGCTCTTCCCCCTTGCTTGTGCGTGCCCACTTTCTCTCTCTCAAATAAATAAAATCTTTAAAAAAATAATAAAAATAAAAATAAATAAATACAAAGTTGTTTAACAGCAGGTGCTACCAAGGATGTAGGGAACTGGAACTCTTTGCTGCACTACAAAGGGACAAGAGTCACCTGCTGCCACTCTGAGTTTATTTCATCTAGTTTACATCCAGAGGTGAAACTAAAACTATTTTATATTCTTACCTAATAGCAGGCACTCATGCAAGATTCAAGGGGTTGTTCTTTGAGTTAAGGGTTTATTGTGGCCCTGGTCTTATTACTTTGGTTACACATGGTTGCCCAGACATTATTCTGGATGTGTTGTAAGAGTATTTTTAGTTGAGATTAACATTTAAATTGGTGGATTTATGTATAGCGGTAGATTGTCCTCCTTACCGTGGGTGGGCCTCATCCAATCAGTTGAAGGCCTGGATAGAACAAAGACTGACCTCCAAGAGCGAGAAGGAATTCTCCAGCTTGACAGCCTTCAGGCTGGCACCACAGCATCTGCTCTCCAACCTGACGGCCCACCCTGCGGATTTTGAACTTGTCAGCCAGTTCCTTAAAATAAATCTCCTCTCCATACATACACATCCCATTGGTTCTGTTTTTCAGGAGGACCCTAATATGTCGAGGAACTTGTGTAAGGAGCTGATCGGAGAGATCAGCTGAAGAGTTTATGCTGTCAGCTTTTGACTGCAGGATTGGTGGGCTGGCTCCATAAGTAACAACATCAGAGACACACAGTGGAAAGAGATGGTCAGACTTCACGTAGGCAGCACTCAGTTTCCGACAAACAAAACTGCTTGTATGAGGGGGAAACATCCCTAAAACAACAAGGACCCACCACCAATCCCAAAGCTCAGTTTCAACCACAACAATTCACCAGATGGCTCAGCTTGATTTCCCAGGATGTGAGACAATTCCATGGAGGGAAGCCAAGCTGATTTTAAAAATTGAAACAACTTGATTACGTGGGATCTTTTTTTTCTTTTAAAGTTTTCCTCATTTGTTTGTTTTGCTTTTTGCTATAATCCTATGTAGGTCAGGTTGGATGCCAGGTTAAATGTTAATGAAATCCCAGGGAAATCTCTGGACTGGGAGTGGGAAGAGAAAGTGGGTCACTCAGGCTGTCGGAATAATAGGACCACAGGGAATGTTTCTCCCTGTTTTAAGCTTCTAATATTGCTGTCATGAAACTGACCAATACATAACCTTTTCTAAATTGACGCATCCTTAGGGACAAACAAACATGCTAATCTTTCCTCTCCATTATGCTTTGGAGAAGCTGGAGGAGACTAGAATGCCCCAGGAGACTAGAATCAAAGCACTTTTTCCCGGTCATTATACACGATTTAACTACAGGCAAAAGAGGACACAAAAAATAATCAGTGCCGTAATAGATGGGGAGATGGAAACAGGATTCTAGGGTTGGGAGGAATCTTAGAACCGTGTTTTGTCCATTCCCTCAGCTCTTGGGCCACACCTAAACTCTTAAAGCCCTTAGGGATTACCTCTAAAGACAATACCTAATCTGTTTTAGAAACTCATTCTGGAATCTAAGAATACTTACTGTCAGGAAATCAGCCTGGTGAGTAAGTGCGGGCTCCACTCACACCCATTTCCTCTGGCTCTGAGCTCAGGCAGGGACGCACAGCAGCTGGACACATTCAGCCCACCCAGTGACCACACGTGAAACTTGTCACCAGAAGAGCTCCTGCCTCTCCACCCCCCCACCCTCAGCTTTCTCTCCTCTGAGTTAAATACTCTTATTGTTTTCCTTCTCTGAAAACACAGAGAGCACGAGCAGACGGGGGTGGAGGAGGCTGGGGGGAGCAGAGGCAGTGAGAGAAGCAGACTCCCCACTGAGCGGGGAGCCTAACGTGGGGCTCGATCCCAGGACCCTAGGATCACGACTGCAGCCGAAGGCAGACTCCAATCAACTGAGCCACCGAGGCGCCCCTATACTGCATCTTAACAAAAGAAAAATACATGTTCAGAGAAGTGACCAGACCAAGAAAAGGACCCGGAGTTTCTAGGGAGGCAGATCGTGAGGTTAACATCTGGGAACTACAGGAAGACAAGGGCTAGGTGGTAAATGTGTCACGTGTGTTCCTCTGCCGCGGTGAAGGTCAGGGTCGAGGGCTAGCTCCCGCGCTTCTCTTCTGTCCTTCCTGGCACAGAGGGAAGGGAACACCTTGACAAATTTCTATCTCCTGCTTGTAGGTGGCTGGGGAGGGCAGAGAGCTGTTCTTGTATCTGCTTCTTCTCAATTGCTTTCAGCTCAAAATCATCCTTCTGCCAAAGCGGCAGGTTTAGGGGTGGTTATTCTGCTGCCCTCCAAGGGCTGGAGCAAAAGCCAGACGGGGAAGAAGACTGGGACGTCCTCAAAGAGAGAAAAAGGAAAAAAGAAGAAGAAGAATCATGAGAAGCATGAAGAGAAGCCTGTGTTGGTGGGAGAAGGGACCGTTGCTGCCTCGAGTTCACGCCCCGGGAAGGGGGGGGAGGGGAAATCACACCAAGTCACTGGGATAGCCCCACCCACCTTCTCTGGATTCCTCTCGCACCTTCCAGGGGAAAGGTTCTCAGACTCTGGGATTTCATGGACTAGAAGGAAAGGGGGGGGGGGGACAACTCAAGGATTAACTTCAAGCAACAAAGAACATAAAACTAAAAGTACCTTCTACTGTGCTCATTATTTCCAAAAGCCAAGGACATTGTGCGTTCTCAGAGGAAGAAAGCTGTCGCTGGTGAGCCCGAGCCAACAGGCACCCGTCCGACATTGTTCTTATTTCTCCCATTTGGCCAAGGAATGCTGAAAACCTTGTCACAGACTGGTGCCAGGTGTCAGCCTGGCACTTGTGAGGCACCGTTTCTGTGAATCTACACATTCAGCCGTGGGTTTCTTTAGAAAAATGGGAAAAGCTAACACTTCCGGAGCGCTTATCAGGGGCCAGTCCCTTCGCTCAGGTGTTACCTCCTGAAATCACAGACATCACCCAGCACTGTTTACTGTTCTCGTATTCCAAATAAGGAAACTGAGGCCCGGAAGTATTAAAAAAAAAAAAAAGGATCCATGGTCAAGGGAGAGAGGAAGGTTTTAGTCCAAGTCCCCTGACTCCGGGGCCAGGGTTTTAAACCACGATGCTGCATTTTGTTCCTTAACAGAGGAAGACTTGCAGGACAACTTGAAGGGTTTTCCCAAGCTCTCCATCAGCTTCCAGCTAAAGATACACAAGGGTCTCCCCAGGACTATCTCTCCCAAAACAGAAATACTTAAGAGGTTTAAACGCAGCGATGCCTGCGTCTTCTTCCTGGCCTCGGCCCTGCTGGCTTACCTCCGGGTCCCATCTTCCTGCCTGGCCCCAGGTCGGCTCCTCACTTGACACCCAGGGTGGATCCCGCCTGTTCTCTCCAGTTGCTATTCATGTCTCCATCCGTCCAGAGGCTTCCTTCCTGCCTCCCCTTTCTCTTTAAGGTCTTCTCTTTTTGGTGTTTGGCCTTGATGTCTAACTCCGACTGAACCTCAACATCAGAGTTTCAGAAAGATGTTGTCAGGAAGAGCCCCTTTCTCATTTTTTTAAAAATATCAGAGACTTGGTGCCCCTCGACAAGGCTCGGACAAAAGCCGATGCCGGTGACACCAGCCACAGGGGATTAGGTGACTAGTTGATGAGAAACTGGATTGTCCTCCTATTCAAACATAGGTCTTACTACTGTGTGAATAGTTTATCAGTTCACCATTTGTTGATTGGCTTATTTGAAGATTTCATTTATTTATTTGAGAAAGATAGAGAACGTGAGAGGGGGGAGGGTCAGAGGGAGAAGCAGACTCCCCGCTGAGAGCCCGACACAGGACTCGATCCTGGGACTCTGGGATTATGACCCGAGCTGAAGACAGTAGTTTAACCAACTGAGCCGCCCAGGCACCCTCCTGATTTGGTTTTATTAGCAATCCCATAAGAAGGGAAGCTTTCATGAAGGCTAGACTATACACTTGAGGGAGACGTGCTGCCTTAGCTGACTATGCTGTGTGTATATTAGAATATTGGCGTCTAGGCTGGAAGAGAGTCTAAAATCTCCCCCTGGGGGCACCTGGGTGGCTCAGTGGGTTAAAGCCGCTGCCTTCGGCTTAGGTCCTGATCCCAGGGTCGTGGGATTGAGCCCTGCATCAGGCTCTCTGCTCTGTGGACAGCCTGCTTCCTCCTCTCTCTCTGCCTGCCTCTCTGCCTACTTGTGATCTCTATCAAATAAATAAATAAAATCCTAAAAAAAAAAAGATTAAAATCTCTCCCTGACATTGTTCCAGACAGATCAAAAGGCCTCGCAGTTCTAGAAATTTCTAGAGAAGGCTCTTCCATCGTCATTGCTAGGAATTTTTTCTTCCTTTAATCCAAATCCTATCTGCTGTAGTTTAAATGTATTTCTTATGGGTGCTCTTAGTAAAGCTAAAAATACTACCATCCATTTTACTTTTTAATGTAGACTTCTGATCTGAAGGAGAAAATTTTTTGATCTCTCTGCATTTTCCAACTTTTAGAAGCTAACCTTTCTATCCTCTTTCGTACAGTTGTAAAACTGGGAAGGGACTGCAAATATATTCCATTTAGAGATTCTGAAACCTAGCACTTCAAAGTGCCCTGTGGGTCAGTGCCATGCCAGGGTCCCATCCCAGCTGTGCCAAGTCAGAATCTTCACGAGTGGGACTCCAGAATTTATTTTTAACAAGCCCAGGTGACTCTGATGTTGACCTTGTTCAGATAGTCATCTGGGAACCTTGACTCAGTCCATTTCCTTCTTAAATTTCCCCATCCAATGAGAGCACAACCACTACATCCCAATAGAACCCTCCCCATGACCAGAGGCACCCCCCCCCAACCAGTCATTAAAGTCTTTTCCTTTAACTAAGCTAAAATTTGCCTCTTTGAGGTTTCCATGAATTATGCTAGGTGTGGTCCTTGGTGTCAGAGTATTTGTAAGTTTCTCCATTAACTTTTCCAACCTCAGTAATATCTGAATCACATTTCCAGGCCAACATTAAAAAAAAAAAAGTTGGCGGGGGTCGCCTGGGTGGCTCAGTCGGTTAAGCATTTGCCTTCGGCTCAGGTCATGATTCCAGGGTCCTGGGATCGAGCCCCACATCAGGCTCCCTGCTCAGTGGGGAGTCTGCTTCACCCTCTCTCCCTGCCCCTCCCCCCACTCTCGCTCTCTCTCTTGCGTGCTCTCTCTCTCTCGAATAAATAAATAAAATATTTTTAAAAAAGAGAAAAGAATAAACTGTCCATTCTTCAGTAACTAGTCACATGCACAGGGAAATTACATATCCAGTTGTCCAAAAGCCTTGGTTTAGTCATCAGCACATCGATGAAAAAGGAATTGTCAAAAGATCTAGCTCACAGTTCTCAGACGTTAGGGTGAATCAGCACCACCCAAAGGGCCTGTCAAAGCCAATTCCTGGGCCCCACGCCCTGAGTATCTGCTTCAGTAGGTTTGGGGTGGGGCTTGAGAATTCGGTTCTTTAGCTGCTGCTGCTGATCCAGAGAACCCCCTCCCCCCACTGCCCGCCTTTGAGACCCAGGGGGCTAAGGAGTGCATGCGGAGGGCAGCATTTATTTCCCTGTGGAATGAGAATCTTCCACATCAGAATCAGCTGGTGAAGCTTTCAAAAGTGCCAATGTCTAAAGGACTTTCCACTTAAGCACTTTTCACTTAAAACTTCTTGCTAAAATTTGAGACCTCCTCCACTGTGGGTTGGACACTTTATTTTTTTTTTAAAGATTTTATTTATTTATTAGTCAGAGAGAGAGAGAGAGAGAGAGAGCGAGCACAGGCACACAGAGAGGCAGGCAGAGGCAGAGGGAGAAGCAGGCTCCCTGCTGAGCAAGGAGCCCAATGTGGGACTCGATCCCAGGATGCTTGGATCATGACCCGAGCCGAAGGCAGCTGCTTAACCAACTGAGCCACCCAGGCGTCCTGGGTTGGACACTTTAAAGAGCTTTGGAGAGGCCCACGGTTCTCAAAGTGTGGTCCCTGCTCATCAGTGTGAGCATCACCTGAGAACTTGCTGGAGATGCACAGAACATTTGAGCCCCTGGCACAGAGGAAGCCCATAGAAAGGGCCAGCCCCACCCCCACAACTATTTCCCCTGCTTCTGTTTCTTGCCAGTTTTGTTTTATTTTATTTTTCACCAGAGAACATGTAAGTTTATTCTTTTGGAATTTCCTAAATTTCACGAGGTTGACGTGCCAGGTGGGGAAGATGGCCTGGAAAAGAATTCTGAGTTTGAAGGAAGCTTTTCTCCTATATTATGGGTTTCAAAAAAAAAAAAAAAAGTACTGTGGGAAAAGAACATAATATAAAACATGCCATCTTCATCATTTTTAAGTGTAGAGTTCAGCGGCACGAAACACATTCCCACTGTCGTGCAACCACCACCAACCCCCATCTCTGGAACTGCTTCAAGCCCCCACCCAGACTGCAACGTGGTCCCCATTAAACACGAATTTCCCACCCCCTGGCAACCACCAGCCTACTTTCTGTCTCAGTGAATTTAACCGTTCCAGGTATGGAGTCAAACAGCACTTGGCCTTCTCTGGCTTATTTCACTTAGAAGATGCGCAAAGTTCATCCAGGTTGCGGGATGTGGCAGAGTTTCCTTCCTTTTCCCCCTCTCATTTATTTTCTATGGTGGTTAGAAAACACATCACATCCCCCATCTTAACCATTTCTAAGTGCACCTCTCAGTAGTGTAAAGGAGGTTCACGTGGTTGTGAGCCGGACCTTGGAAACTTTTCATCTTGCACACGGGAAAGTCTCGCCCCAGGAGTCCCCTCCCGGCCACGCCCCCAGCCCCAGGCCACCAGCTTTCTCTGCCTTCTGTTTCTAAGGAATTTGGCGACTCGGGAACCTCAGGTGTGTAGGATCACGCATTATCGTCAGCCTTTTTATGGCCGGCTCCTTTCAATCATCCCAATGTCCTCGGGGTTCATCCAGCGGGGAGCTCGTCAGAACTTCCTTCCTTTTTAAGGCTGGATAATATTCCGCCGTGTGTAGGGCCCATTTTGCTCATCCCCTCATCCACCGACGGGCCTTCGGCTTGCTCCCAGCTTTCGGCCGCTGTGAAGCTCGCTGCTGGGCCCGGAGTGTGCTCCCCAGTGCTCTCCGCGGAGCAGTGACGCTCGTGTCCGCACACGCAGTCCCCTCCGGTTCCTGAGCCCGACACGGGGAGGGCAGGAAGCTGACTGTGATCTGCAGGGTTCATGGTGGAGTCCTAGCTCCGGGGTGAGTTCCGGGGCCTGCTTAGAAATGCAGCTTCTGCAGCGGACGCCAGCTCTTCCTGCTGAGCCCCTTCCCCACCCCGAATGCATTCTGCCACAGGAGCAGGAGCCACACCGACCTTACTGCCGCTGGGTTCCGCAGGCCCCGGCCCCTGCCCAGCCCTGAGAGGAGCTCAGTGCCAGGGGCGCAGGAGAAATTTCTAGGTCACAGGCTCTCTCGCCTTCACTCAGGGTCCAGAACCACGGTTTTACCGTAGTCCTTGTTACTTGCTCTGATATGTAATCGGGTCATGAAGCCCGTTCTCTCCTTTCAGAGCCCTCCCTGCAGTTCCTAGGCCCAGTCCTTTCCTGTTCATGCCATACCTCTTCCCCGGTCCTGACGGCCACTGGAGTTCTCCATGGACAGCCCCCTAGTGGACACTCTGGACTTCCGAGTCCATATTCCCACCTCCCGCCTCCATCTTGCTTTGTCTTTGGCCCCTGGAGACATGTCTCAGAGTTAAGATGGGCTGAGCCTCCAGCCTGCTGCCTCCTGCTGGGCATCAGGTCTAGCTCCTATCCTGCGGCAAGTTGGGAGGAGGACAGAACAGATACTTGCTGGGTGACCTGAAGCTCTAGGGCCTTACAGCGGGCAAGCTACCCCAGTCTCCATGACTTCTGGGCCGCAGACAACTGTGATGTACAAAGTCCCTTGGACTTAGAAGGCTCAGGGTTGGGGCCCTGCGTGATGGAGTCAGGAGATGTGGAAGGCATCCCGTACCACCCTTGGTCCTGGGAGCCCACAGACAGGAGAGATGATGTTTACCTTCCAAAGCACACTTGTTCATCTGCCTTGGATTTGTGGTTCAAATCTTATGCTGGGGAATTTAAACACCTAGTGGACAATGAAAGACAGACGATCCCTGCTGGCTCAAATACACCGTTTTATAAACGCCAAAGCTATCCCTTTGCTCCACACTCAACCAACCCATCTGCAGCACAAGCTTGATTCTGAGCTGTCAGAGGTTGAGGATGGCCACGGTCTCCTCGCATATCAAAGACTCTTGGCCAATCCAGCCAGTCTGGCTCCTGGAGAGTTATACCAGGGGAATCGGGAAGAAAATCTTAAGTGCTGGTGTCGGTAATAAAATCAGTGGAATGTGAAGAATTTAGAATCAAAGCATTTGCCAGAGTTCTTCTCTGGATACCCTATAAGATTTGCTGTATGGGTATGCTAGACTAGTGTGTAATTTCTAAAAGTGTTTTTCGTGTACATCTTTAAAATATTTATTGAAAGCTATGGATTCATAGCACTGTACCGAAAGCTCAGGATATGAATGACGCCTTTCATCGGCCATGCCAAATCTAACTTGTATACTAAGTGAAAGCAGTGACATTTGTGATTTCCAATGCCTCTCGGTTTTCATCAGCCCAGTGAAGTATTCAGAATTAATCTGATAGGCAATGTTATTATCCCTAGCTTCTATATTGCTGCATATAAAAGATTAAGGAAAGTTCTATGCTGCAGAACTCATTTTCATACACAGCTTAGAAGAAAAAAAAGAGTGCTATTTTAAAATCTGTATTTTCAAAGAACAGCAGCTCTCCAAGTGAGAAGACAGCAAACAGAACCGCTTTTAGAATGAAAGGGTAGGGTAAGTCGGAGGCAAGGGACCACACAGGTTTGGAATGACGACTACGATGCAGTCTTTACTCTTAGGCTCGCATCTAGTAGAGTGGGTGAGACCAATATACCAAAATAGTAGTGACCATATTTTCCAGATTCAAATTTAGGATGCACGGGCTTGAAAAGAATGGGTGCCCTGTGAGGGGACTCCTGGACCAACTGTTCGGAATAGTGGCAGACTGAGGACATGTGTCGCCATACTTAGAACAGAAGACAGTAAGGAGAGCTCTTGAGGAGTGATGTGTGGTGTCACCTGGCTTCACGATGCCATATTGTCCTCAGTGCCCCCGAGATGCCGAGAGCTCAGCACTCACCGCCTGCTGTCCACCCTTCACCAGGTGCCGAGCCAGGGGCGGCGGGGGACAGTCTCTGGGCCAGCTGCACACTCCCCTCTGGCCGGTCACACGCATTCAAAACGCGGGAACCCACCGGGGCTGGATGGCGTCAGAGCCTCGAACACCGAGGTGGCCTCAGAAGCCCAGGGTCTACCGCTCCTTTCAAGTTCTGGAATAAAAATGTAAAATAGTTCTTTACATAATATTTCTACTATTGAAAAAGAAGGAGAAAGAGGAGGAAGGTGTGAAGAAAAGGAAGAAGAAGAAGGAAGAAGAAAAAAAAGAGAAAGCAAAATCTGTTCGGCCTGAAGGGAATTGGTTATTTACATATTGCCAGTGGAACTAAAAATAAGTTTATTCTCCTAGAAAAGGAATCTGAGATTCCATAACAAGGTATCAAGCCCTTTATCCCCTTTGGCCCCATAGTTTCACTTCGGGAGGCTGTACCTCAAAAAGGAGGCGGTTTTATACAAAATACATAGCAGCATGATTTACAAAATAGACAATGAAAATCACTAATACTCAAGAATAAGGAAATATTAATCAATAATATATTTTTAGCTACCAGAGGTTGGGAGGCTATGCCGGTAAATGGAAATGCGTAAATGAAATAGTGAAGAAAAGAAGACGAGTTTGTGTTACACACTGAGCACAGCTTTGTAAACTGATGTGTATTATCAATACACACCCAGAGACAGTTTTGTGCAACAAATAGCTGTTTTGTGTTTGTTTTTTCTCAATGTTGCTTGCACTGTTTTGTTTTGTTTTTTGTTTTTTTTTTAGTGTGGGTATACAAGGGTGTTGTTCGAACCATCACGGTTTCATCTCACTGAGTTTCTTACTGGGTTATGTTCTCACAAGGCACGATACAAGTAATTTGTTACCATTGAAGGAAAGGTCTTTGGTTTGTTTATTTATTTATTTATTTATTTTTTAAAGATTTTATTTATTTATTTGACAGAGATCATAAGTAGGCAGAGAGGCAGGCAGTGAGAGAGAAGAGGAAGCAGGCTTCCCGCCGAGCAGAGAGCCCAATGTGGGGCTCGATCCCATGACCCTGGGATCATGACCTGAGCCGAAGGCAGAGGCTTTAACCCACTGAGCCACCCAGGCGCCCCAGGTCTTTGGTTTATTACAATATTTTGATAAATTACAGGCAATTCAGTGTTATCTCTGTAATAAAGTCACCACCATGGTTTTGGAATACTTTCTTTGGCAGAGGCAGAAGGACAGTCCCCATCGCTCCCAGCACATTCAGGAATACGCTGGCTCTCGGTCCTGGAAGTGTAGGTCACACATGTGAATGTCAGCTGTCATGTGACAGAGCTCAGACATGAGGAACTGTTGTGCTATTTATGACAGTGCTGTTCCCGGATTATTAATTCCGTGCTTCCTGAGCTTTTCAGTCTTAAAAATTAATTACAGCTCCTCTTTTTTTTTTTTTCAAGTTTCTATATTGATTGAGAGAGAGAGAAAGAGTGAGCATGTGCACAAGTGCGGGGAAGGGGAGAGGGAGAGGGAGAGAGAATCTGCAGCCGACTCCAAGCTGAATGCAGAGCCCGATGTGGGGCTTGATCTCGCCACCCTGAGCTCACGACCTGAGCCAAAGTCAGGAGTGGGATTCTCAACCGATTGAGCCACCCGGCACCCCTACTTACATTTCCTCCCTTTTAAATGCCCTCCTTGTGGTCCCTCCCATTCCCCCTCTTGTCTACGCAAACTTTCTCAGCCAAGATCCCCCAAGGAGCCTGCCGTTCTCTGCAGCTTCCCTCTTTCAGGGGGTTCCTGGTTATGAGACTCAGTAAATGCTTTCCCTGAGCTTTCTGCAACACTGAGAGCTGGGGACCACATGTCTCTTCGGAACTCCCTCCCCCAGCGTGGGACTGTGTCTGACGCGCAGACACGCAGGAGGAGTGGGTGTCGAGGACCTGCGAGGTAAGGGCTCCGCAGGGGGGGCTTGCCTGGCAAGGAAGGCCACTCCTCATTCCCTAGACCACACAGCTACCCTCGTCACCAGCTGAGCACAAAGGAGGGAGGGCATCCCAACAGCCCCTGCTGGGACCCCACCTCACCCCTGCTGGGCCACAGGCAGGTGGCAGCCATTCTGGAAACTTCTGATATAGGATGGACCCGATGGCAGAAGCCTGTGGAAACAGACGCGGCCTGTGTTCTTTCTTCCCTCCAAAATAGGGAGTTGAGGACTGGGTCTCTTTGTAGCCAGACCCTTCTTTAGAAAGTTCTGGAATTCCTCCCTGCAGCACTCAGCTTCTACCAGCCAAGTGTGCCGTCGATGGAAAGCCTTTCACAACAGCGGAGTGGACGATGGCTGCCAGAAAGGGCTGCAGCCAGAACAGGGGTGGGCATGAGGGGCATGAGGGGCATGAGCCCTCAGCCCTACAGAGGGCTCCAGGCAGCCCCGCGGGGCAGCAGTTCCCAGCTCCCAGTCTGCAGACCGGAAGGGGGAAAGCAGCTGACACCAAGCAGTTTCTGGGCCTTCCAGCAACACCTCTGGGCTTGTGTTCTGCCTCATGGTCAAGGCCGGTCCTGGCTGCCCTGGTTTCATGGGATAATCTGAGTTTGAAGGGCAGGGAGCCAGGGAGGGGCCTGGCTGTCCTCCTTGAGGTCCAATGGCTGATGTCCTTGTCACAGACCCTGGAGGGGGGTCTACTCCTGCGCCCCCATCCCGCTCTACTCAAAGGCTCACATCAGCGAGTAACAGGCAGAGACTGGCCTCTGGGATTCCTGTCTGGACCCATGAGCCCTGGGAATGGCGCTCGGTCCAAATCCCCCACAAAGCCCGGCTCTTTGTGGGCCTCCAGGTAGGACCTGCTTCTGGTGATGACAAGGAGCACCCACGACAGAAAACTGAGAAGAGAAGGGGTGCTTGTGTGTGCATGGGCCCGTGTGTGCATGCGTGCACGCGTGCGTGTGCAGGTGGGTGTGTGTGTGTGAAGGGGTTGGCGGTGAGCTGGTCCCGCAGCCCGACCCGCACGTGAGCGGGGCAGTTGTGGACCCCACAATCCTGAGGGAACAGCAATACCTGGATAGACATTCCTTGTCTGCCCTTGGGAGCGGGAGAAAGAGCCAGAAAGTCTCTTCTCCCCACACTGCACTTCCCGGACAGGCAGCCCGCAGAGGCGGCCAGCGGGCTAGTGGCTTTGCACCTCTCAGCTCCCCTGGCTGAGGAGAGCGCGGGAGGGGGGCACGGGGCGGCTAGAGGCTTCCCGCCTGCCGGGCTAAGCTGCTCCTGGGTGATGCCAGTCCGCAGGGAGGGCTGGACCATTCCCGAGCTCTGCGGAGGGTCTGAGGGAGGGTCTGAGGTCCCCCTTCAGCCCCTGCGGAGGTCCTCCCCTCCCCCACCAAGGGCTGGTGTCAGGAGCTGCGGCCTCTGGGGGGCGCTTGGGTCACGGGGCTGGAGCCCGGGCCGTGCGGTTGGCGCCCTCACGAAGGGGGCGCAGGGCTCCCCCGCCCCTTCGGGCCGGCCCGTGAGGGCAGAGCCGGAAGCCCGCGCCTGTGCCGAGAACCAGGAGGGCCCTCACCAGAACCAGGCCACGTGGGCGCCCCATCGTGGACACCCAGCCGCCCGAAGTTTCTTCTGTTTCCAAGCCACCAGTCGGTGGTATTCCGTCGTAACAGCCCGAACAAGCCCAGGTGCAGGCGATTAGCGCCTCCAGGCCCCGGCCCCGGCCACCCCTCCGCCTGTGGCCCTCGCCCCTCCCGCGTTGCTCTCCCCGCCTCAGGGCCTTTGCTGCGGGGTGGGGGCTCTCGGCCGCTCTCCTTACTTGTCCTCTCCTCTCCCTTTGCTCCTTCTCCTTCCCCTTCCCGCTGCTGGGGCTCCCGGTTCTAGCGAATCGGAGCGTGGCGGCCGCAGCCCTGGGAACTGGGCCAGACCCCCCCAGACCCCAGACCCCAGACCGACACCCGCGCCCCCGCCCGATCCCGCCAGGGCCGCCGCAGCTGGGCGGGGGCCACCGCGGTGCCGACCAGCTGCTGCCCATCTGCTGTCATCCCCCCTTTTTTCCAAGCGACATCTCCCATATCAAAGACACTGCCCAGCTGTCAAAATAAGGGCTCGTCTTTTCATACAGAGGACAAAACTGCGGCACAGAGATGATGTAAACACGGGAACAAACCAAGTGGAGGAAGGCGCGGCTGCTGGGTTGCCTTCCTCCAAAGTCCCGTTTTTCCCAGAAGCCCGGACCCAAATGACCTTCGTGGGTCCTTAGAACAGAGACTGACAAGCACATCCTTCCAGCCAGAAAGGCCTGCATCAAAGGAAAGCCGAGAAAGGGATAGAGAGTTTGATCTCCAGAGGACAGAGACGGTCCGGATGCAAAGTGTTCAGGACAGAGGGACGGCCAAGGCTGGGAGTTAATGATTCCTCGGGTCCCCGCAGAGCCCTGTGCGAGGAGCACACCAGCCAGCGGAGTGAATTCCTAGGTAAGATAACGAGGGAGCTCAGATCCGCAGCCCGGACGCCTGGAGGCCTGAGGCAGGGTGACCTTCTTAAGCCCTGACGGAGCTCATCCTCCCTTTCCTGAGAAACACCCCTCACGACACACCTCCTCGCGAGAATGACAGACTTTCTCACATCAAATCGAAGGCCCTCCTTCTTTGTTCTTGCCCTGTTACCCTAAACAAACCACTTAAATGTTCTCTGCCTCAGTTTCCCCAGTGGTAAGATGGGGAATCCGAAGACCAGACCCGGGGATTATTTGGAGTCTCCCAGGAGATCACGGTTGGGGCCCTCCGTGGGGGGTGGCACTGGGTATGGAAATGTCAACCCGCTGGCAGCCTGAGTTTATTTTTACACGTCGCTGGATTTCATGCAACATAATGATAGTGTGCAGTGCTGTTCACGGTGCCTGCCCCACCCACCACTTCTTCCGCGTCAACGCCATACAGCCTACAGTCAGGCAACAAGGTCAAAATCAGATCCAGGAGGAAAAGCACTCAAGTGCTAGGCTCTCATGCCCCCCCCCCCCCCCCCGCTGCGGGCCACCAGCACCGGGAGGCCCGCCCCGGGGGGTCAGTAGGCTTTGGGACTATGGCTTTTGGGGCCCAAATGTAGCAGCTGAGAGCCGGTCACTCCAAAGGATGTGGTGGCCCGGACCCATGGAGATCCAAAATCATTCATCTATCAGCCCGAAGACCCCAGAGCGGGAAATGGAGGGGCAGCCCCCAGAGGTTCTGCGGGGGCCACAGCATCATAAAACCCCCAGCCTAATAAAAAGCGGGCATGTCTCACTCAAACAAATGCTGCAAGGATTCTTGATCCCTCCGTTAATCCTGAGCACTGAGAACAGAGCTGGGAAGCTGGGGAGCTCCTCCTAGATGCAGGACGGGCTGAAATGTGGCACAAGCCGGCCAGCACGCAGAAGCTCCAGAAGCCACATGGAAGCAACTAGAAGTCACAGCAGTGCAGAATGAGGTGGTTAATCTAAGAGCGGAGGTCCAACACCGGGAGGCAAGGATGGTGTCTGCAGACTCTGCCAGACTGGGGACAGGTCGCTGTGATGCTGCTGCCCCTGCCGTCGCTGGAACGTGTGGGTCCAGGAGGTAAGTGCAGAAGGAGGCTCTCTGTGCCCACGCAATGAGTCCTTTCTATCCCGGCGTCCTTTGGAATCTATAGCAGCTGTGCCTATAGTAACCAGTTAGTAAATGGGCTGTAGAACGGGGAAAAATATCTAGAAGGGGTATCGCCATAACCAGGGGCAGAAGTGACTCCGTGATGCGCAAGTAGTTTCAGAGCCGGCCCTGCCCTACTGTTCCTGGGGCAATAACTAGCTGTGGCTTTGGATGAGGAGAACGTGTATTTGAAATTCTTCCCTGGGAGATGTGTTATGGGGTCTCTTAGATGCTCGCCTTTTCTAGGAGAAGCAAGCTGTCCCTGCTTTTATCCAGTGTTGGACCCTGTAAGACACTCTCCACAGCGGATCAGAACCGAAGGGGCCCTACCCAAGGACTGCCCTAGCAGATGTGACGGCCAGTCCGCTTCGCTCTTGTAAATGAGAGCTAAGAAGCGGTTGGTGATAAAGGGGAGTCAGAGACGTGAGGAGCGGAGGTCTGGAGGGAGCAGGTCTGTGAGCAGGTAGATAAGGCTGACGGGGGACAGAGGAGCACCCAGCAGAGGGTGTCCAGGGAGAAGCAGAGATGCCCAGGGAGCTGGGCCCTGCCCGCCAGCGTGCAAGACAGTGACCCACGCCAGTTCTCACCTGTCACAGTTATCCTAAGTCTCTTTTTAAAAAAGTAACCTAAGACTCTTACTAGAGCAGGTACATGGGCCCTGCTGGTCTGGGAAATGATAATATTCTACATGGGTGCTAGGAACCTGGTGATCTAGCAGCTGCCTAGAAATTAGGCTTTGGTATCGTCATCAAAACACGAGAGTCCTGGTTTCTCAGCATATCCAGCCCGAGTATATTTTAATACCTTAATGACTAAGATAGCTGCTTACTTTGATGTTCCTTATTCTTGTTATCGTAGGGAAGATTAAGGACTGCTTTTATTGTGATGACTGTTTGGAGAGTCTTCATATTCTCCAGTAAAAAGGGGGCAGGAGAGGAGGAGGAGAAGGCAAATGGAATGTTTCCTTTCCACCGTGAAATAATGGCTGATTTCTTTAGCATCACATGAAAAGACAGAAAAAGCCAGGTACTCCTGGGGGCCTGGAAAACAAGACATGTTTGGCAGGCAAGCTTATTCAAGGTCCTGCTAATTCCCCAGGGGTATCTGTGTCAACCTCTTCAGGCCTCCAGAGCGTTCTACGACATGGCAGGCTCCTGTCAGCTAAAGCCTGCTGTCTCTTGGGGGTCACTGCTTCCAAGCCCTGGTCCATCAGGACAGCTGTGCTTTCGGCTCCCAGGCATAAGTCTGGTTTCCAGTTGGAGATGGTTGTTAATTTGGAGCCTGGAAAAGAGCATAAGGCATCCATTGGAGGAACTCCCTGTGGGGTTTGGGGCGCAGGGAAGGGGACGTGTACTTTCTAGCCACACCGCCTCCAGGCTGGCTTTCTGGGGTTGTGTTGGGTGCTCTCAAGAGAGGAGCCCCTGGAAGCTTCCCAGACAGGGCTGACCTGCCGGCAGAGCACACACTGCCAAAGGGCTCCCGGGAGGCGACCTACTTAGTGGTGCCGGGGGGGTGGCGGGCTGTCCGTTTCTGAGCGCTGGGTGGCTCAGAGCTGCACACTGCCCACCCCACTGGCCGCTGAGGAGGCCACTCCTTGCATCTCCACCCAAATGCCTTCTCCTCCGTCCTGGTGTCCAGGCAGCAGCCAGGGAGGTTTCTGCCCAGGCAGCGAGGTACAAAAATGGCTGCTTGGTCCTCTGGCCCTTACACACGGGGCATGGCCAACGGGGTCACATCAGGACCACTGTGCCATTCTGTTTCAGGACCCACTTCCCGCTTGCCTCAGCTTCACCTCCATGAGACCGAGGAGGCCAGAGGGTAGGAGTTGGTGACCGGGAGGCTTCAGAGGGGTTTCAAAAAGTCCACAACTCCTGGAAACAGCTGGTGATACCCTGTGGACACGTGCATTTTCCTGGGCAAAATCCATAAATTTTGGAGGGATCTGTGAGGCCAGAAGAGTTTAAACCACTGACATAGGGATCTCCTTGTAGGAAAGGAAAGGTGATCAGAGTCTTGGAGTTTTCTCGAATAGGAGGTAGGCAAGCAACTCCGGTGTTTCCCACCAAGAAGCGTAGAACACC
>ML112108.1:0-42225 GCA_003697995.1 Taxidea taxus jeffersonii
CTGTGATAGGCATCTGCATAAAGGGACCCAGGAGGCCCAGAGGCTGACCTTGCACAATCCATGGGGACAGTAACTGTTGCCACCCCTCCTGCCCTTGCTGTCACAGACCGAAGAAGCCCCTCTGCTGATCCAGAGCTTTTTGTGTTTGTGGGACACACATCTCTTCAGTAAACGCAAGTTCTTTCTGGACCTCACGATTTCCCGACTTTGAGGCCCACCTCATCTGTCAATTTCTGTTAGGCCACACGATAACCTGACTGTTCGCAGAGGAAGGGGTTTGTTTCCATGCGGTTTCAACTTGCCTCCCTCGCAGCTCCTGGTTTCCTCCAGAGGTGCTGCTGTCACGGACGTAGAAGTCAGTCTACGGCATGCGGCCTGGCTTGGTACACATATTTGTTGGGAATACAGAAGGGTGGCTGACCTGTGTCCCTCACCCCATGCACTGTGATTACTTTGTGGGGAGCGCGCTCAGCTCTTCACAGACGTGCCCTGTGCCCCTGCCACGACCTCCTGGGAAGAGCGGAGGGGCTCACACTGTGCGTGCCGTCCCCGCAGGAAGGAAGACGGAGCATCCACGGCGAGCCCACCATCTTCTACATGCCCCACTGCGGCACAGCCCTGTACAACAATCTTCTGTGCAGTAACTGGTCAGTGGATGCCCTTGCCAAGATGCTTATCATCGGGAACAGCTTCAGAGCACTCGAGGAGAGGTGAGCTGAATGCACAGAGGTCCCGTCAGGCCTCGGCGGGGGCTTTCCTGACAGACCCACATGTGGGAGACACTGGTCTATAGGAAAGCAGACAGGGTTAGGGGCACCAACCCCGAGTAAAGCTGCAGAGTTAAGGAGGTCTGCTTGCCAAGAATTCCTCCCTTCCCTTAAGGTGCACAAGTGTTTTTAAAAGTGTTGGAGGGATGCCTGGGTGGCTTAGTTGGTTGGGCATCTGCCTTCGGCTCAGGTCATGATCCCAGGGTCCTGGGATCGAGTCCCACATTGGGCTCCTCGCTCGGCAGGAAGCCTGCTTCTCCCTCTGCCTGCTGCCCCCCCTGCTTGTGCTCTTGTGCTTCTTGCTTTCTCTCCAACAAATAAATCAAATCTTAAAAAAACCAAAAGTGATGAGATGAAACCATTTCATCTCAGCTGCACATGCCTTTGGCGTCTGCTGTCACTCCTCCCCTCACAAAAGGGGTGGTTATGGGGCATTCACCTTTTCTACGCATTATTGAACCTACTCCAGGTTCCCTCCTTTTTAAACGTTATCTTTAAACTACTTTGCATTTCTATAATGTCTTAAGTTAGAGAAAACCACTCCCATACCTCCTAATCATGCTGGGCTTTTTTTTTTTTAATTTCCAGATTGCTGGCAAGGATTCTACAGAAAAATTATGCCTACATTGCAAAGGTATCTGTGTAAATGAAGGAGCCAGGATGAAAAGGGGTCGTGAAACCAGACCATTTCCCTGTTAACTGTGAATTCTGCCTTTGCGCATGAGGGGCTCACTGGGGGCACAGTGAAGTTACTGTACTCTGCGAGCTTTCTCAGCAGCTCTGTGTTCCAGAAAGCAAGGACCTGTGCTTCATTCTCAGTGTCAGTCCCACACACTCACTGCCCTTGGAGCTTCCAGTTCGTAACAGACAGGCTTAAGTCAACATATTCTAGTCCTCATTTTTTTTTTTTTTTAAAAGGGTAACCTGGGGGTGACTGATAAATGGCACCCGGAAGTGTGGGGTTTACTGTGACCATCAAGTTTGTGTATTTTACATTTGAATTTTCCTGCTCAGGTTTTAAGAGGACTAGAGGAGCTTGAGCTGCCTGAGACTTCACAGTACACAGACGTATTTAACGACACCTCCATCCACTGGTTCCCTGTACAGAAGCTACAAGGACTCCCCACAGACACTTGGGCGTTCCGGGAAGAACCAGACTACGAGGACTGTGAGGACCTTGAAATCATCAGGAACAAGGGAAGAGCTCCCTCAGCTGTTGACTAGAACTTGCCCTGACAAGGCAGCTGCCCCCAGAGATGACGGGGAGGGTGGCCATGTGGGGAGCACCCTTCCTTGTGGCGGGCCAGGCTTGAGAGCCGGGAAAATACGCAGTGTGGTTCTCAGTGGAGGACGTGCCATGGAAGGGCTCCGTGTAAAGACTGATGCACCTTAGTGTTAGCATTAGGTTTTATGTCATTTCTTGCTGACCTGACCAGGGATATCCGTGGATGGAGAGTGACAATTTCAGAGGCAGTTTAAAATACTGTTTATTCACGACCATGTCCCCTCTCCAGTGCAAGGTCCAGCCTGCCCCCTCTACTTGGCCATGTCGATCAGGCTCTGCAGGGAGGTGGGCACCCAGGTCTTCTCGCCCTGGACAAACACCACTCCCCGGTCGATGTAGATGACAATGCGGCCAAAGGTGTAGAGCTGCTTCCCTTCGTGTCGCTTCCCGATGACTGGCATGAAAACAATGTTGTGCTCCTCGGCCTTGGTCTCAATGAGGTCCTTAAAGTTCATTGGCACAGAGCTGGCAGCCACACCGATGCCCCGCTGGGCCATGTTCTCAGCCTCCCGTCGCTCCTGCATGGCCTCGTACTGGAAGTCCTTCCTCCGCTCTGTGTGCGTGAGGTAGGCTATGTTCTCCCGCGCTCCAGGCTGCATGTAGGCACCTGGGAGAGCCGGAAGGGAGAGGGGTGAGGAGTGGGGTTCCAACCGCACAGGCAGCTGGGCCTCAGAGACACAAAGCACTAATGCAGATGGCAGGCGCCTTCAGCAAGTTTAGGCAACCACCCGCGAGCAAAAAAAATTGGTCTGAAGGTTTCTGGCTAATGTGTAGCAACCAGAGAGGTGATTAACATGAATTCCTGCATGAGACTGATCCTTCCAGGGCTGGAAACCTTGACAACACACGGCCTAGCCTAGTTCTGTTCTTAGCTTCTCCATAGAGGCCCCAGCCCTGGAAGAATTTAGAATGCATTTGGGGAACTCAAATAGATGTTGAAGGACAGTACAGGGCCACAATGTCCAGTGCTAAGGGAAATGGATGGGACCAGCTCTAGGAGGTGGCCCGAGGCCGGGGTGGCTGGGGGGGGAGTTTCTGGAGAGTATGAAAAGGATCGGGATGACCCACTGAGGGGCCTGGATGAGGGAGATCTGAGAAGTCTATCTGCCTCGTTCAGCAGAGTATATGCTCTATGAACCTTCTCTTCATGTAACAGGCTCAAAAGACTAATGATTCAGAAAACAGAAATTACAGTCCCAGCTGCCACTGTAGCTGTGTGACCTTGAACAAGCTCTCGGCCTTGTGGATCTTGTCTGTGAAGCAGGGTTGGCCTGGGTACTACGGTGGCCTTTGTGTTGGGATGCAAGCACAGTGACTCACCTGGTCAGAAGCTGGGATGGGTATGAAGGGGACAGTCACCTGCCTACTTCTGAGACAACAAAGATACCACCTGCAAAGTGCTGTACAGACCGGGGCTCACTTCACCTCTACTTCACCTCTAGAAGTAGGCATTACGACTGTCCCACAAGTAAATAAAATGGGCCAGGTGAGGAGAGGCAACTTCTAGGTGTCAGGCTGTTCCACTCAGAGAGCACTCTGAGCTCTTCACAGGCGTGTCAGCGAACCTGGAAGGTGGCTCTAGAGGCAGGCTCCCCCCCCCCCCCCCAGTGTGAATCTGGCTGCAATGAGACTCGGGTCAGGGCCCTGTGCCCCTTCCAGGGCTGGCAGAGATGGGCAGGAGGTCTGGTGGGGAAGAGTCCACGTCGGAGCGGACAGCCCACAGGCACCCGAAAACTCTTGCTTCTGTGTCATTTATGGGTTCAGAAACACGGCGCTCAGAACCAGGAGCCCTAAAGCGGAATCCTCACTCACCAACATTGGAGGACACCGCCCTGTTCATGATGTCCAGTGCTTCGTTAAATTTGTCCTTGACAGATGGGTGTGCCAGCACTTGGTCTGAGAACATGGACTTCCAACCCAGGTACCACTTGGTGATCTCCTCATAATTCGGGCTGTTGCTGAGCCAAGAGCACAGCACCTGCCAAAAAGAAATCGGGCATCTGCATCCACGATGGTGGCACATGGGAGCAAAGCTTCCTGTTTGTTTTGATCGTGGTCCTACAAGGAGGTGTGTAGGGGTTTACAGGGGCTGAACAGAAGCATTCAGAGTGTAACTCCACTCCAAGTGACTCCAAGAATCTGGAGTCCGCTTGCCGGCTAAGCTCCCTTGAATGCAAACTAGCCAAACCACAGCCCCTAAATGACAGGGCTGTGACAGTTCCCCCGCAAAGGTGTGGTGTGCGGAGTGGAGAGAACCACATGAAATGCTTAGCATCTGGCTCACGGCGTATGTTCAGTAAATGGTGGCTGCTGGGATTACTGCTTATTTTTGTCCTGTTCGATAGCGTTTGACAGTTACCCAGAGATCAAGCCCCTGCAGTCAGACCTGGGCAGGAAATTAAGTGTAATCCTCCCTGCCTCCATTCCACTCCCCCAGCCCCCTGCCCAAGCCGCCCCAAAACCATAGCAGAGTGTACCTGAAGCCACTTGGGGAAGAAGTGCTTCTCGAGCAGCCCCACCAGGCTAGACACAGAGATCATGCCTTCCCAGTCGATGACCCAGTAAAACGCATCCATGTGCTGCTGGTGGGGGTTAATGACCAATTCCCCAAGACACATCCCTGTAAAAGCAACCCGGGCTTTAAGGCAAGAGTCCCAGAAGCACAGAGCAAAATCCTCATCAGAAAACACTGGCCTAAATTTGCTTTTATCCATCAGTGTTAAGTCCTTCACATGCCAGTTCTTGAAAACCCTTTCCTTCTATAACCCAGAAACAATAAATACATATTTAAAATCAAATACCACAAAAGTCTCAGAACACCGATGCGTAGCATGTTACCAGTAGCCCAAACTAGATCAATTTGGAAGCAGGAGGCCTGCAGAGTCTCGGGCTGCTGCTGTCGTCAGGATCCCAGACATTTATATGCCACCTCTGTGCACAAAATGGCACTCCCTGTGGTGAGCAGTACCGCGTCCTTGGCTTTCTCCTGGAGCTCCAAGCCCGTGTTTTAAGAAGCATGGATGGATCCCTTACTGCTGCCCACAGAAACCAGGGTACCAAAGCTGCTGGACCTAATGCCCTTTCCCCCTTTCCTCACCCAGCTTGGGCACTATGTTCTTGACCATGAACGCTTCCCAGGAGCCTGGGGTGAAGACGTCTTTCCAGGGCTGGAGGATGAGCTTGGCGGAGGAGTCACTGGGGTGCCACTTCTGCAGGGCGCTGGACAGCTTGCTGCGGATGGGGGAGTAAAGGGGCTCCAGGCGCGCTTGCATGAGGGGCAGCCACGGGTGGACCCAGGAGTGGATGGGCACAGTATCTGTCAGCGGGTTCCAGTTTTCCACCTGCAGAAGGTGTGGGACAAAACAGTTCCAGCTGCACCGTGCGGCCCACAGGCCTCTGCACAACCACACCACTATCCCCGGGGCAACCGCACGGAATCTCCGAAGTGGCACAAATCCTGCTTGCGTTAGACAAACTGAAAAAATGAATTCCCTATTTAAACGGGAATCTGGGGCGGGGGCGGGGGGGGGTAAAGTGCCAACAAAAGGGCTGGAGTTACCAGTGGGACAGTCACCGTGTCAGCAGATTCTGTTCATTCCAGGCCTTCTGACAGCACTGAGGGAGCGAAGGGCCCCCAGTTGGGCCCGCGGTCCCCCACAGCTCGGGGCCCTACCTCCTTCTGCAGCTTGGGGAAGATGAGCTGGTCCAGGATGTTATCTAAGATCCACACAGGAATAATGTGCACCCAGCTGTCCAAAAAGTCCACCATCGGGTCACAGTTCCTTGGTTGCCACTGGGTGACAATATTTCGAACAAAAGGCATCCAGACTTCCCATATCAGCCTGTGGGAGGAAGGCAGCAGGCAGGCTAACTGCACGGACAGGCTTCAAAGCAGACCAAGTACACCACCACCAACTCTCCGGAACAGAGAAAGAGAAAGGCGCGGAAACACGAGCACAGTAAACCACCGGGCCAGTCCCCATCCTGGCCAGACCTGCACCACCCCCATCTCCCCCTCACCCAGCCACCACCTGCTGCTCATCCACGGGGCCTGACAGGGCTGCTGTGGGGTCACAAGGGTCCCCTCTCCAGGGACAGCCTGCCTTCCTGCTGGAGCTCCGTGTGCAGCTGATGACTCACCTCACGGGTCACAGCTCAAATGTCACCTCCTCTCGGAGACCTCTGCTTCCAACTATTCCCACCGCCCCAAACGGATGTGTCCTTTCTGTTCACCATCCCTGGCCTTGGCTGTCTGCTTCTTTACCCACTCCCCGCGTGCTGAGGCTGCCTGCCTCACCCCCATGGCAAGCCCGGCGCCCGGCGTGTACATGATGCTCACGGGCGCAGGGTGGATGAGTGCACCAAAACCCCTAGAGAGGGCCACTCCCTGCCCTCCCCAGTGGCATCTTCCTCCCGGTCCCCATGTGAATACCTGTGAAAGGCATCTGCCGACAGGTCCTGCCCACCATGGGATAAGAGCTGGTCATTCTCCAGGAGACTCTTCCACTTGGAGATGACCTCAGTGCCGTAAGCGCAGTCCTGAGGAGAGGCGCGGCCATGATGCAGCCACCCTGCCCTGTGCAGCCTCTCTAGGCCCAGGCCCCCGCGAGCTGCGCACCCCCCACCCTGGGCAGGAGCCGAGGGGCAAATCTCGCCAGCCACTCACCTTCAGCGGGTCCCACTCCTTGAAGTACTCCTTCATGAGCGGGTAGACGATGGCCACAGCCAGGTCCACACGGTCAGACATCCTGTACTCCTCGTAGTACTTGTCTTGCAGGGTCTCAAAGACACGGGCACACTCCTCTAGGGTGAGGGGGTCGCTGCAGCCGGGCTGCAGACGCCGCTCGCACTCCTCCACCATCTCGAGGACCTTGCTGAGGTTGGCGATGACCCGCTCCTCGTGCTCTAGGACCTCTGACATTTTCTCCAGCTCGTGCGACAGGTTGACCACCATGTCCCGCTCGTACTGCAGCTGCCGGTCGCTCTGGATGATCTCCTGCTCTGTGAGGTCGATGAGCAGCTGCAGGTTGTGCTCCAGCTCAGGCAGCGCGAAGCCCGGGGTCTTGGCCTCTTTGCCAGGCTGTGGGGGCTGCTGGGACTGCAGCGGCAGCCCGTCATCGGGGACGTTGTGCTTGTGGCTGATCTGGCTGTAGCTGTAGTAGACCTTCTGCTCCCGGCCGGTCATGTCGATGACCTGGGAGGCGGCGGCGGGGTGGGGGGTTGGGGAGGGGGGTCAGCACATGCCACCCCTGCCCTGTGAGAGCACGACTCGGGAAGGCAGGATGCGGGTACAGGTGTGCATGAGCCCTGGCAGAGCCGGGGAGGGCGGGGGGGAGATCCCTGTGGGAGGGTCGAGAGATGGGACCACGGGATGCAGCCAGCACTTCCAGACATGGCCCCCGGGAGCACACTACTCAGCTGAGAAGAAACTCCAATTCTATGGCAAGGGAGAGGCTGCACTGACCGAAGCTGGTAATGAAACAACTAATGTGGTCAAACTGTCATGCTGTGGTGTAAGAAAAATGCATTATTTAGGCAGAGACCCAGAAGGACGTGCATCGAGGTGTTAAAACTGGTCATCCATTGGGAGGAAGGAAAATAATATTTTTGCCTCTGTGTTTTCTAATTGCCTACACGGTACCACATGCTGCTCTGTGGTAAGAAGTTGTTTTTTGATTTAGAAACAAAATGAAACACGAGAAAACAATGAATGGACAAGGCAACTTAGAAAAGGAGCATTTCAAGAAAACAGGAAAAGTGGACTATAAAGCATACTGAGACACAGCCATCCATCAGCACTGGAAGGAAGAGTGTCAGCCAAGAACCATGTGCATTAGAATCAGGTGGAGAAAAATAAACACAACTTCCCAGGCCCTGTCTGTACGTACTGACTGCAGATCTCTGGCTAGGACCTGTGTAGCTGCGTGGCTTCCCAGTCCTCCCTGCCGGGAATCTGATGCACAACACCCCGACAGCTGAGAACACCTCTCTCTCGATCTCACAGACGCGCGCGCACACACACGCACACACAGTCCTATGCCAGACTGCAACAGACAACTGTCACCCTTATTCTCTGGCTACCTGGGGGAGTGACAGAAAACCCAGGATTATGTGCATGTAACAGCAGCTGAAAATTGAATCAATTTTTAAAACTGAAAATACTGGCATGTCCCAAGGACTCTGCGGCACTCCTAGTCACAGCCTGAGTTAGTGCACCCTTTCAAGTATTCAAGAGCCTTAAAAAGCTTCCTATTTTTAACCTGATGATTCAACTTCTAAGAATCTATCCTTAGAAAATGACGGAAATATAGCCAAAGCTTTATATACAAAATAGCCCCAAACCAAACCAGAAGACAGCTAAAGGTCTAGTCACACAGGTAGGACCAAATAATCTAGTACTTCATTCTCTGGAATTACACACTCACTAAAAAACCATTTTCACACTGCATTTATAATCATGGAAATGTTATTAAGCTCATGGCCTGTCGCTTCAGGAAGAAGGAGTCACTGTCTGCCTCCCGAACCATGAGTGCACCATCAGGAGTGCCCAGCCCTTGGAATGCAGAAGCTCTCCCTGGGCATGGGAGTGCAGGGAATGGGAGCACACCACTGCCCAGTGAGGAAAAAGAGAGGAAAGCATAGACAGAAGATCCAACATGACCTGAGAGAATGTTCAGTGACTGACCTGACTTGGGTGTGGGGTACTTGTGTTTCCCAGGGCCCATCCTGGGCCAGAACCAAGGGCTCCCTTACCTTGACCTGAGAAAGCTCCTTCTGGGGGGCAGCGAGCTTCTTACTAATCCTGCCCTTGGCCTTCAACTCTTCCACTGTCTTGTAGGAGTATTTGGGCTTCTTCTTGCTTCCGCTGGGGTCTTTCCTCCATTGGCTCAGCTCCTTCTGAAACTCCTAAAGCAGAGGGAGGTGGTCAAACAACAAAGGCCACTTTTTACAGCAGGTGGGGCTGCAGAGACCACTCACGGACGGGCCTTCCTTCCTCAGCTGTGTTATTCTGTGCCAGGACTAAGGAAGGGCGGTTAGAGATTTGCTAGGTGTGCTCTTAGATTTACACAAGGTTCTGTGCTAAGCAGTGTGTGTGCATGATACTAAACCATCTCCTGACACTCCCCAACACCCAGCTTCTCTTACAAATGAGAGGGTTCAGAAAGCGGGTACCCCAGACTGGAAAGAGGAACACCCAGACAAAGGCCACACTTGGGGCGCATCTACTGTGGGCTGGCACATTTAATTTCACCTCGCATAAAACTTAGAAAACTATATATAAAGGGTTTTTTAAGTATACAAATCCTTGCTTTTTTTTTTTTTAAGATTTTATTTACTTATTTGACAAAGAGAGAGACGGTGAGAGATGGAACAAGCAGTAGGAGTAGCAGAGGGAGAGGGAGAAGCAGGCTTCCCACTGAACAGGGAGCCCGATGCGGGACTCAATCCCAGGACCCTGGGACCAAAACCCGAGCTGAAGGCAGACGCTTAACAACTGAGCCACCCGGGCACCCCCAAAACCTTGGTTCTAATTTAAAATGAAGGTAGATAAGCAGGATCCTGAGTCTTAAGGCGAAGATACCTTTTGAAAAGATAAAACAAAAGATCTGCAGTATGAGAAGACAACTTGGTCTGAGGGCAGTAGAGTCCAGCCCACAGAAGTGGGTTTTATGCTTGTCATTCTGTTTTTCTCACACTGGTTTAAGACTCTTACTTTTTTTCCCCTAAAAACAATCTGGACTTCTACTTCAGGAAAATCCAAAGATCAAGCACTACTGAGCCCACATTTGCAGCAACAGCTGCCTACAGCTGAACAGAAGCCACCCCTTTAGACAGCCAGGCCCTCGCATGTCCACCTCAGGCCCCGCCACTCCTCCCTGCCTCACACCTGGCTCACCTACTCACGTCTGCCCCGGGCCTGGGGCACTTACCGTCCAGAAGCCCCCACTCAGAGCAGTCACCCCCATTCGATCACATAGCAGCAGCAGGAGAGGCTCAGTGACAAGAACAGTGACCACATGCGTCTGCAGCCTCCTGCTTTCCCTCGTAAATGCAAAGGGGGAAGTCCTCTCGGTCAGGAGAGCCGGCCCCTGCTGTTGCCGGAGCACTGACACCCAGCCTACGGCGAGGTCCCTGCCACGTGAGACGAAAGTCATCCCGCCATGGCTGTCTCGGCGGCCTCTCCACTATTAGGCTCGGAGCTTCATGCTCAGCCTCCTCTGGCCCCACACCTTCTGCCATGCGTCCGCGGATGGTTTCCTTGCCTGGGAGAGCTTCCCTGACCACCCTATTTAAGTAGGTCACCCCCACCCCCAATCACTTCCTACACTGGCACGTCTCAGCATACCCTGCTCTCACTAACCACACTGCAGCTGCTTCCTGGCTCTGGGCTCTAAAGCACTCCTCGAGGTGCAGCCCGCCGCCAGCTCGGGGCCCGACACAGAGGTACGAGCTGTGCCAAAGACACCTAAAGGCCGACGGGGCGAATGAACAAACGCAGGAACCAACCACGGTCAGAAATGGCAGGCACCACCCACCCGTGACTCCCAACTTCTGGTTACCTCTTCTGCTTCTTCTTCGGAGTCAACCACGGGGAAGTCTTGCAGGGACTGAGTGGTCCGCTCTGAGCCATAAGCTCCCACGGCACCTTTTCCCTTTCTCTGCTTGGCTTCGATGGGGTTAATGATACCTGACAAATTTCAGGAAAAGATGAGTAACTTCAGACCACAGCAATTCTGTATTTGGGCAAGCCACTCAGTGAACCCTCCCTCCCTTAGTCCTGGCACAGAGTAACACAGCCGAGGAAGGCAGGCCTGTCTCTGCCCCTGGAACAAGCTCAGGTCCCGTGGGACTTGGAATTGCTAAGCATGTATGGGGCTCACAACAGTGTGCTGACATTAGGTTATTTATGTCCTAAATACAGATTTTTCGTTTCCACTTAGATTCTTTTGTTTTGTTATACTGGGAGAAAAGAGAACTGTTCCTATGTAACTGGGAACTCTGGGATGCCAGATTCTACAATTTGGAGGAGGGCCCCGGTAAGATGAGTGAAGCGGTCAGAGATTATTGACTGCATGAAGGGAAGTGATGCGAGGCCCCCTCCTTTTCACTCAGTAGCTCCGGTCTCTCAGACTTCAACTGCTCTGCGGCACCCGGAAGCCTTGGAAATAACGGTCTTCTAAGGGTTTAGAGACAGGACTATGGCGTTTCAGTGAAGAGCACCCACCTGCCCCTCCACCTAGTTCCGGAGCAATCTCAATTTAGGAGAGTCCCTCATTCTCTTTCCAGGTCACCAGCTCCAGCTCCATGAGGTTCTCGGACTTTCCCTACATCTAACGTGTTCAACGCATACCCTGGGTGGAATGTGCATTATGGGCACTACTACTGTTTGCAGCCACTTGGTGACGACTCACGGGAAGCAAGTAAAGGAGAGAGCAAGGTTCCATGGGAAGAAGTGCTCAGTCTGTGTGGCTTCGGTATCAAGGAGCCAGGGATGTGTGGGCAAAGCTGTGTGGACAAGGCCTGGGGACAGGAGACCCGGCTGTTGAGCACTGACGGGAGGCTCCAATGCGGATTTGCTCAGCCAGGTTTCCGATCTCTAGGACTGAAAAAGCCACACACGGTGTTTCACTGCTATTCCTGAAAGACAGGTAACTGAACAGGGATGGCCAGCTCCTGGGCCTCCAGGGCCCAGGACAACTTGTGCTGGTAAGTGTGCCAGGACAGAAGACAACAGGGAGTGGTGAAGGGCACAAGCACTGTCCTCGGCAGCTAAGACCCACTCCTACCAGGCAAAATTGGAAATCTTAAGTAAAATTCTCTTATTTATAAATACTGGCAACAAACTCATTTGTTAACAAACACTGGACAGGTTCAAAAGAAGCCTATCAGTTTGAGCCCTGTCTGAGCCTTCTTCTATAAAGCCTAAGCCTCTTTCTCCTGCAGAACAAGTGTTTTGTTGGAGTGTGGTAACACAGACAGCTGAGGAGCACAGCTGTCTGGCGAGGGCGGAACAAGCTGCAGAGTTCAAGTACTCTGAAGAGAGAAAAAGCAAGGTAACCCCCAGATTGCTCCTCTTCCTTCCGCCTTGCTGCCCTCCTGCCCAACTGCCAGGCGCTGGTGTCCTACCTTGTGCGTTCTTCCCGAGGCCCCTGCCAGGGACATAGCCCATTTTCTGAAGCAGCTTCTGTCCAATGCCTTTTGTGTGTCTTTCCCAGCTGCCAAAATCCATGAAAGACTTGGTTCCTCCTGCAAAGCCTTTCTGGCTGGGTTTAAAATTGCCACCCTGAACAGAAAAAAAGAAAACCCAAAGTTTAGTTGACGGAAAAAGAAAAAGAAAAAGAAAAAAAAACTAAAAAAGCAAGCTTGGATGACGGGGAAAGGGTCTGGCAGTCAGAGCACCGTGAAAAGCGTCACATGAACCAAAAATAGATCCGTGCCGTGTGTTAGGAAAGCAGAGACTGCACTACCCACCTCCCACCTCAGAGGAACCCACCACCACAAGGAGAAACCCACCCAACCGGCCTCTGCTGAGCACCCCTTCACCACCCGTGGCAGGGGCTTGGGCTGCATGACCTCCTAAGGCCATTAGGAAAGTCGCAAGCCTAAGATGAAGATGCTACCGTCTTTAACTTCTTGGGTCCAAAATCCTTAGGAAAGTCATCCTGCTTAACCGGCTTCTCTTCATCTTCCGAATCTTCCAGCTCAGCCTCCTCTGCTGCCCCTTTCTTGAGGCCTGCACTGATGAAGTTGACTGGTGCAGAGTAGTCACGGGCCCTGCGGGCAAACACACGGCCCCCAGGGCCCTCATGCGAACTCTGCTGGCATTGTTCTGTGCGCTTTACATGCCTGGTGTCCTTTACCTTGCGAGGTACCCTTAGAGGGGACCTCCAGGAATCCATTTTAAAAGAGCAACACATTCACTTATACCAAAAGGGCCCCAGATCTAGCTTCCTGTAATCACCGAACACTGTTGCCTGATGTGCTCAAGTCAACCATACGGCTGAAGAGTTACCCTGTCAGTGCAGCGTTGATTAAAAATGCAAACTGATTATGTCTCAATGAAAGTGAAAGGGAAAAATGCAAAATATGATAATGCAACTTTCCTTTTACGTGTTTCAAAATTAACTTACTATAAAAAGCATGTGTTTTGGACCCTATTTCATGTATAAAAACCGGCACAAAATTCTGATAGATAAAAATCATTAAACACGATAAAAGAAACTGCGTGAATGGAAAGTATATTAACAATTATAATGGCCAAATTCTACCTTTATTGGTATATGAAAACTAAAGTAAAAACACCTAAAAACTTAACTCCTGTGAGGTGGAGAATAGTGATGCTGACCACGACAGTCCCCAAAACAGTACTTAAAATGTCATAAACCTTGGTTCCCTTTATACAGTGACCAACCTGTCTTTAAACATCCCCACAGCAGTAACAGAACTCAGAGGATTGTTTCCTAAAAGATGCAGTGTGACTTAGGGACTAAGAGCCCAAACTCAGGAGTCAGGCTCAGATTCTCCTAGCCTGGCTGTGTGCCTTTTGCCTCAGTTTCTTAATCTGTAAAATGTGATGATAATAATGGTACTTTCCTCACAAGGTAAAGGACACCAAGCATGTAAAGCGCACAGAGCAAGTAAGGGGCCAGCAAACGTGGGCTGTTTATTAGGTTAGGGTTCCGTAATTCTTTTTTTTTTTTTTTTTTTAAAGCTTTTATTTATTTATTTGACAGACAAAGATCACAAGTAGGCACAGAGGCAGGCAGAGAGAGAGAGGGGGAAGCAGGCTCCCCGCCAAGCAGAGAGCCCGATGTGGGGCTCGATCCCAGGACCCCGGAACCATGACCTGAGCCGAAGGCAGAGGCCTCAACCCACTGAGCCACCCAGGCGCTCAGGGTTCCGTAATTCTTGACCTCTGATCCTCTTATCATCCATTTGTAGGTTTCCTTGCCATATGAGAAGGGGTTGAGCTGATCTTTCTCCCCAACCTCCCTCGTGAAAAAGCCATAGTCTCCACGGGCTGGAGCCTATAGGTCACAGATGGGACAGGGAGACAAATCCAAACTCGCTACACGCTCTGGTCAAGCGAGCTGTGGCCAGTGCACACACGACTCACACTGAGGAGGAAGACTACTGGCCCGAATCCTCATCTCCCTGCCTCCACCCCTGTAGGGACCCTGTCTCTGTCTCACAGAGCTCCCTCTTCCACTGGAGCTCCATGCCAAATCTGCACACCAAAAGGTCTTCTCCAGACATAATTGCTACCCACATCATCTGCCCTCTACCACAGCCCTCTACCAAGGGCCTCTTCTTAAACCATGCTCCCTCTCTACTCCAGCCTTCAGAACCTTCTCTCCCCTTGTGGACACCTGCTGCCTCCCCTTAAGAACCTCTGCAGACTCCGTGCCTCTCCAACCCCCTTGTGACCTTCTGCTGCCATACAAGCTCAAGGGCAGCTTCTCTAGAGAAATCTTCCCTCACCTCCCAGAACAGGTCCAACTCTCTCCTTCGGGTCCTAAGTCAATTACAGACATCCACTATGGGAACTGTCAATGAATGCCTGTCTCCATGCTCTAGTGTCTGGGCTCCCAGAAGGAAAAGAATGAGAATATAAGACCTAATACGTATAACTGCTCATTAAACAACAGATGATTAAATCAGCAGAAGAGAAGCACTCAAGCCGAACAGGAAGCTGGGCCCCCTGAGCTAATGTTGTAGCAGCAGGACTCAGTAAGGCTAGGAGAGCAGTGTATTTAGTGGGGTATCTGCCCAACACCCTCTCCATCTTCCCCACCTTCCCTAAAGCAAGGGGGAAGCAGCTCCATGCCAGCCAGTACCGTTTGCCTCCAAAGCTCGGCCTCTCTTCATCTGAGTCTCTCTCTGCCCACACTCCATAGGTGGCCTCTTCCTTGGTCTGCCAGTGGCGCTGCCGGTTGGGGTTAAATTCATTCTGCAGATCCCAGTCGGTGATCTCAAAATTCTCCCGCTCATCGTCGTCATCATCCACATGGCCTTCTCCATCCCGGTACAGGTGGGACAGTGACATGGCCAGTCACTACAGAAAGGAATAAAAAAGGCATGCACAGTCTGTGGTAAGTCCTGGGGGGAGTAGCAGTAGGTCCCTGCTCCTTGTTCCCTTCGAAATTCCTCCAAACTAAAGTCTGTTAAAATCAGTTACAGTTCAATAAAGCAGATATTAAAAACATATTTTAGTAAACAAACACTATTTAAACAGGTGGGACAAAAGACCACTCCCAACAATATGTGATTCCTAAGCATCTATTTCTCTGTCCTGGTCAATGTCATAAAACCTCTCACATACTCACATGTATACCACATAAAAATAACTAAGCATGTTATTCTATTTATTATTGCCTCAGAAGCGGGGCGGGCATCTCCCTGATCCCAGGTTTTGTTGTTTGTATTGTATCTGGACCCTCGGCAGTCCCAGGAGAGACTGTTTTTAGAATATGCCTTCTGAAATATATTATTTGGTGAGACCCTAAGATTTAAAGTTTTCCTCGCAAAACATCATCTTCCTTCTGAAGGCAGCAGTAATTATAAACACTACTTTAACAGACATCCATGTATTGCCATAGAGTATTCAGCTCCTGGTAGCTGGGTAATGAGATTCAGCTGTCTCTTTCTTAAGCCAATTAACTATATCACCACCCTCTGAGAATGCCTGTGAGCCAGCCTAATTGAGATGCTGCTTAAAAAAACACCTAGTTCAGGGGAACCTGGGTGGCTCAGTTGGGTAAGTCTGCCTTTGGCTTGGGTCATGATCGCAGGGCCCTGGGAGGGAGCCCCGCATCAGGCTGCTCAGCAGGGAGTCTGCTTCTTCCTCTCCCTCTGCCCCTTCTTCCCCCAACTTGTGTTCTCTCTCTCACAAATAAATAAAATCTTTTTTAATTAAGTAGAAAATACTTAGAACAAAAACACTCAAGGAATAGTAGCTGTGACTGTAGCCCCAGAATTAAATTCATCATCATTACTATTACTGGATTAGGGAAAGAACCTACCAAAGTCCTGCTAAAATCACAGCCTGGGTTCAAATCCCAGCTCTACCAGGTACTCAGTGAGTGTTTAAGTATTACATACACACCAAGTGCCAAGCATGGTGCACTACAGGACAATACTTTCAGTATGTGAGGGCGACTGTGATTCTTACCTATCAATTGCTTGCTGCAAGCAGCCTTCAGGGACAAGGAGTTCACTACCTCCGATCGGTTCTGGCACAAAGTTCTCCCTGCTTATTCCACTCACTGGCACAGTGGTTGGGTGCAGCTGGTCCCAACCTCACCCAACAGTGGAAAGGATGGAAATGTTCTCAGAGGAGGTAGGGAGTCAATAATCCCGCTGCCTCCTTGGATACCGTAATAACCGAAGGGTTGCTAGGAGTTACAGAGCCTTTGGCACACAGCAGTACGCACGTCGTGGGCCAGAGCAGTACGAAGTATTTGCCAGACCCTTCGGGCTGAAAAGCTAATGTAAGCATCAAGTCACCTCTAGGAGGGGGGTAGTGTGAGCGTTCCCACGGTTCAGATAAGAAAAGCGAGGCTCAGGGAAGTCGGACAACTTACCGTAGCGTACAACCTACCGCTACGCCTGCAGAGCGCGAAAGCATGGGGGGCTGGAAGCCAGGCTTCGCTGAGGGGCTCCGTGGGTCCCTCGCACTCACTCCCACTGTCGCGGACCCACGCACACACCCCGTCTCTTCCCGCACCCCGGCCCCACTCACCTCCCCCGGGTCCCGCAGACCAAATACAGCTACCGGCTCAGGGAGAGCAGCTCACCGTTCCAGCGGCCGGAACCCGGATATGTCTAGGATGGCGCGCCGGAAATGACGTATAGATAGCGGAAACGGCGCGCTGGTTGCCACAGCAGCAACGGAAGGCTCGAGCTCCTACGGCTCTAGAGGGGCGGGGCAGAGATGCGAGCAAGGAGGCGGGATTTTCAGGGCATCGAACGGGTGGAAGCGTATTTCCAGGCCTGACCGACCTCCCTAATGCGCCCTCTAGGTGTGGACGGTGCCGAGCCACGTTAGGAGGCGTGGTCCATTTTGCCAGCCTGAGTTTCAAAAACCTGTAAGATGGGGATATAGGACTAGCTCACTGGGTCGTCGTGAGGAATAGCGTGAGGCTGTAGTGGGGCCGGGACCTGACCTGCCAGCGGGAATAATGAACGTCAAGAAGGTCCCCTGTATCTTTGGGGTCCTTTAATATAAGCGCCGTCGTGGGCACAGAGCAGTTGCCTTCTCAGGAGCTTGATAGAGTGCAGGAATGAATGGGCAAGCTCTAGAGGTCCCAAGTATTCCCTCCAGGAAATCTTTCCCTTCTCCTCTTTTCCAACCAGTCGGTTAATACATTCATTCATCTTCTGATCTAATAGATGTGTAAGGAGCGCTTGCTGTGTGCTAGGCTCAAGGGATGCAATGAAGGAAGCAGGTACCCGCCCCCCAGGAAATCCCTGGCTGCCTTGGGACTGTAAGCAGGCGGGCTCCGCCCTTCCCATGTCAGCTCTGCCACTTACAGCTGTGGGCCTCGGGCAAGCCACTGCATCCCTGGGAGCCTCGGTTTCCTCTTTTGCAAAATGGTTGAGGATCCGGTGAGATAAAATATGTAAGCCGTTCCAACTGCACCTGCCACACCGCAGGTGCTTAGGAAATGTTAGCTGTCCATGTTTGCTTATGTCCTTTCTCATTCTCCTCCATGTGATGGAAAGATTCAAGAGGCGGCTGTTAGAATTGCCCTAGACTTCTAGCCAAAGATATGGATCTAGCTTCCCATCGTTATTAACGAATCAAGAACCTACCTACAGGAAGCCAATTAATGGTCGTCTTCATGAGACAGGCACTGTGACTTCATGGTCTCTATATCCCCACTGACATGCAGTGTCACCATGCCTGACACACAGTATGTACTCAGGAAAGAAATTAGGAGGTGAGGTTTCACACTAGACAAGGCTGAGGGGAGAGAGTCTAGCAGACTAAAAGCTCACCAGGGAGCAGAGTGAGGACAAACAAGGAGACAAGATAAACCCTTTTGAGTCTGGGCCTAGAAATGTATACGCATCTGTTTATAGGTCAAAGCCAAAGATAGGAGGAGGCTTGGCTTCTCTGTAGCTCTCTCTCTAGCTTTACAGCCGATGTGGCAGAGCTACAGTTATTCTCATCACCAGGGACTGAGGCTGGTGGATTTGCCTCACCAAAGGGCCCCTGCAGTATGGCTTCTGGAGAGGGAGGTCTTGTGGACTGTGGTGAGGTCACTAGGGGTACAGGCTCTGATCACATGATCACAATGCGCATGCCCAACAACGGGACAGTGGACATCACGTGATATGACGTGATAGGATGTCCTGGGATCCTGGCATCACTCCTGTGATGTTCCTGTGAAAGACACATAACTGGAGTGGAATCGTGAAGATACCTAAGACAAATCCAAATAGAGATATTCTACCAAACAACTGGCCTGAGATCTTCAAAGGTGCCCAAGTCATGAAAATCAAAGACAGACCCTGGAAGTGCTCCAGACGGAAGGAGTCTAAGGAGACATGACAGCTAAATGCAACACATGATTCTGAACTAGACCTTTTTGCTATAAAGGAAGTTATGGGGATGACTGGCAAAATTTAAATGTGGTCTGAGGTTTCCATGGTAGTGATGTGTCGATGTTAATCTTCTGATTCTGCTGCATGTCCTGCGGTTACATTGGAAAATATCTTCGTTTGCTGGAAAATTTGCCGGGGTGGGGGTGGGTGATAGGGCATCAAGTAGGCAACTTAGTCTCAAGTTATTAAGGGAAAAGAAGGTTCTCTTCGTACTTAGAATTTTTTTTAAAGATTTTATTTATTTGAGAGAGAGAGAGAGCACAAGCCAGGGGAGGGGCAGAGGAAGGAGAAGCAAGAAGCAGACACCTTGCTGAGCGCAGAGCCTGATGTAAGACTCTTATCTCATGACCCCGTGATCATGACTTGAGCCGAAGCAGAGGCTTAACAACTGAGCCACCCGGCCCCCACTAGAATTTTTTTTAATGAAGTTATTGGAGTAAAACCTCAGGGATCCAAGTCATTTTGCTCCTTCCATGAGGTAGATAGCTTCACCTCACTGCACCTGTTTCCCCACGTGCAAAATGGGGATTATGACAGTAGTGCTCTAAAAGGGTAGAGGGGTGGCTGAGGAATGCCGGCCATAGTAAGACTAGTAAGAGCTTAGTAAATGATTATGAATGTTTGCATTTTAAAGACCCAACCTCACACCTCTGCATGGGAGGGCTCTCAGCTTCAAACATCAGTGGTTTCTCAGGTCTCTGGGTTCAAAGCCCGGTCTCCTTCTGGAGGAAGGGTAGAGGCAACCGGAGATGTAGATGCCTGATTTCATATCTGTACATCATGGTCTCCAGCCACTGCCCAGGAAAAAAAAAAAAAAAAAACAACTTGCTTTGGGACTGGGGGGGACACCCAGGCCCATGTCTAGATTCCCAATGAGGTGCTCAGCCATGCAGCCCTCCCAGAAGGGTTGCCAGGCAACAAGGCTCCTCAGCAGGAGCCTGATAGGGCCCTGGACACTTGTCAGATGAAGCAGTGGAGGGGGCTGTGCAACAAGGGGCATGCACATGCTACCCAGCGAGTTGAAGGTCAGAGCCAGGACTGAAACCCAGGAGCTCAGATGTCCAGACAGGTGCTCCCTTTGCTGCCCCACGCCTGGGGCACCCGCACCATTTCTGCCAACTTACCCGAGCTACTACGTAGAGGGTGAGGCCTGTCTGTTCGAGGTCGCAGGCATCAACACCCTGCACACATTAGCTCTTGGATTCCGTAAACTTCTCCAGGAGTTTCTGTTACCCAAGTCCACGGTCCTCATCACCACCTTCCACAGCCTATACACCCTACCGCCCCGTTTCCATACTGCCTTCAAAAGATTGATTGGGGGGGGGGAGAATCCTTCCTTAGTTACAACTTTAAATAGGTTGGTACCATAGAAACAATCCACCAGTAGCATTTCAAGGCTGATATATTTAAAGTCTCGCACAAGTACCTTTTCTAGGACAGTGACATTATACAGTTGCACATGGCTTATTCTTAGTTCGAATTTTGTCACAAAAATACAGAGTGTGTCCTGAACTGGGGAGGACTGGCAATCCAGATGAGCTGAGATTAGCAAATCTGGTTTCCCTTGAAATGTTTCGTACAGATGGTCGATATCTTACTTATCAAGATTTGTGAAGACTATTCCGGCACCCGAGGATCCACAGGCCTGGAAGTCATCTGCAGGGCGAGCACACTCATGAGCACACGGGGGAGGGGAGGAACCTTAGTCTTCATCACTCATTCATTCACTGGTTCCTTCACTCATTCACAAATATTTCCTGAGCTTCTTGGCATAACCTATCACAATGGACTAGCACCTCTAGATTTTGCGGCTTGGGGCAACGGTGAGCGTGATCTCACACGGTCTCTGTGGGCAGGAATTCAAGAGTGGCTTAGCTGTCTGACTCAGGTGCTGCTACAAAACTTGGGATCTGTCTTGGGGTGGTGGTTGAGAGGTCAGCTGGGACTGCAGTTCCCTGCAGGCTCGACCAAGGCTGGCTGATCCGCTTCCAAGGCGATTCGCTCACATAGTGGGCCGGCTGGTGCTGGCTGTTGGCAAGAGGCCTCTGGAACATGCCATGTGAACCTCTACTTCTGGCTGCTGAGTGTCCTCATGACATATGACTGGAGTCCCCTGAGCATGAGTGACTAAGGGAGAAGCAAGGCAGGGGCACCTGGGTGTCTCAGCTGGTTAAGCATCTGACTCTTGGTTTCAGCTCAGGTTATGATCCCAGGGTCGTGGGATCGAGCTCTGCTTCGGGCTCCTCGATGTTGGGGGTGGTGGTGGTGGTTGTCAGCTTAAGATTCTTTCTCTCCTTCTCCCTCTGCCTCTGCCCCTAGCCTGCTCACACGCACACACACACACAAGCTCTCTCTCTCAACAACAACAAAAAAGAGGAACAAGGTTGAAGCCACAACAAAGGAAGTCACACACTGCTGTGTCCCTAATATCCTCTCAGTTACATGGCCAGCCCTATTGAGGGCTGTCAGACTTAGCAAGCAAAAAATACAAGATTTCCAGTTAAACTGGAGTTTCACATAACACCAAATAAGTTTTTAGTGTAAGTATGTTCCATGAAATTTTGTAAAAGACTGACAAATGTTTTATCTGAAATTCAGATTTAACCATGAAGCCTGTATTAACCTGGAACCCTATCCCTGTTCAGTGGAAAGGGACAGCATACAAAAGAGGTGTGAGTCCCTAGAGGTGAGGATTACTGGGGGGCACTTGGCCACTGGCTCTCCCAGCCCATGACGGGCTAGGCCTGGCCGGGGCGGGGCGTGGGGTGGTAAATGGCGGGCAATGGGGAATAATGGTTTTTGCATTCATACAATGTATGGTCCAGTAAGACTGACTTGAATCCAGTAACCAACCTGAATCAAATCACCAGGTATATCAGTGCAAGACCTTGACCATGAGTAAGGGAAGTTACCAGAGCTTGGGATGAGGATGGTGTTCCCAACAGATGCACCATTTCTGTTTCTTAGATGAAGCTTTTGCATGTGACTTTGGGCGTGCACATGCAGGGGTGGGGAGCATATGGAAGGGTCTGCCACTGAAAGGGGACGGAACTCTGAGAACACACACAGACAGGCTTATGCACAAAATGGTGAAAATGCAACCAGGCCTGTGGTCTGTGGGCCAGTTCAGAGGGCTGCATTATGGTCAGTTTCCTGGTTCTTATAGGACACAACAGTTGGTCCAAGATGTCAGCGCTGGGGAAAGCCGTGTGAAGGATCCACGGGACCCTGGGTCGTACCTTTGCAACCTCATAGGAGTCTGTCATTATTTCGAAACAAGAAGGCAATGCAATAGCCCATTGAAAATATCAGCTGTTACCATGGAAACAAGGTCAGATCAGAATAATCCACACTTGTGAACGGGTTTAAGCTGGTGGAGGGCACTTGGTCAGGAGCCAACGAGGGTTTTCACCCAAAGGAATGAGATTCTTTGTTCATTGTCCTCAGAAGTGTTCTTTGAGAAGGAAGAATGAGGACGGGTGTTAGGAGATGTCTTCCTGGTTCTTGGCCCAGATCTAGGGCTTTGGGACGCCTGGAATAGCTCCCTCCATGGAAAGAACTGTCCCTGCTCCCAAGGCAGAGTGTGGGGCAACCAAAAACGTCTGGGTTTCTGGGTGCCTGAGCCTTTTGGGGGTCTAGAATCACTGTGCTTTCAACAGTAAAGGAAAGCGATGTCTTTAGTCTGCACCTATTGAAGAAAGGGAACATTCAGCTAACGTCGCATTTCCCAGAGAGAAATCTCATAATCTGAGGAATTCCTACATTATTTGACAACCTCACAGCGGACACGAGAAACTGGCTTGGATGATGGCCATGGCCAGCTGTGCTGTCCCAAGATGGCCACAACAGCCTCCCTCACCCACTTGGACTTCTGTGTCGTGACCCTGCCGCTCCACCTCCACGAGGGGGAACTTCTCTGTTCTCTTGAACGTGGGGGGGGGGGGGGGGGGGGCTCTAGGACTGGGACAAAACCAGTGGCAGTGACCCTGGGCCAGGCACATCCCTCAACAGACTGGCTGTTCTGTGGCTTCTAGCATCGGCAACGCCTGCTCTGGGAGAAGCCAGCCACCATGGAAGAAGTCCGGCCAGCCTGCGACCGCCATGCCGTCAGGAAGCCCCAGCTCGCCATGAGGACAAGGCCATGCGACAGAGAAGCGCAGGAGAGCCTCGTGACGCTCCAACCACCCAGGCCCAGGCAGCAACCACACAGGCAGGAAGTTGGCCTGACTCCAAAATCTATGCTCCAGACCACTGGGAAACCGAAAAGCCTGGGTTTTATGCCTTTGCCTTCCCAAAGCCTCGAAGCAAGGGACTATGGATAAAACACTTTAACCCTTAAAGACATAAAACCGCTCTGGGCCCTGCTGGTCCCTCAGCATTTGGGGACCGCACAGCAAATTTAGCAGGCTGGGACCATTCACATCCTGCATGTGCCCAAGCAAACAATGACCCTCTACCAGTTCTTGGGAGATGATCTCTAAGCCCTTGGGATATCCTGTCTAAAAAGCTTGCATACTGGGGACCCTGGGCCACACCAGGCCTGATGGTCCATGCTAACAATGTGATTTAGAGTGGGGCCTGGGGTCAGGCCAGATCACTTGACCTCTGCAGGGGCTGGAGACGGAGTGACCGAGATCAGTCATACATGTGCCCCGTGCCTACAACTGATGTCCAATAACATCGCCACACAGCAAGGCTCAGGCGAGCTTTGCTGGTGGCAGTGCTTGTCGCCTAGCCTGGCTGGTAGAATTAAGAGTGCCTGTAAGCCTCCACCAGGTGAGGATCCCTGAAGTCCATGCCTACTCTCCCTGCACCTACCCTGTGCACCTTTGCAGATTTCAATCTGCATCTTTTCCTGGTAACAAACTTGACTGTGATTCCAGCAGTTGGTCTGGGAGTTCCTCTAGCAAGCGGCCGATCCCAAGGGCAGCCTCAGGGGACCTGAAACAGGAATTCAGGGTGCCCTGCTGAGCACCCAAGATGGGAACCTTGTTCGCCGGTCAACAATCCACCCAACAAAAATCCAACATGGAGAAAAAAAAAAAAATCCATCATTCCGTAAAGCCAGGCACAGACCGATGAGTCTCTGTTCACTTTATTCAAATAATTCTTTTCCCTCTGAATCTGAGTAGAACTGAGGAAGAATCAAAGAAAACCTCATATATTAAATTCTTAAATAGATTCTTTGAATTGAAAAGTGAGGGTCAAATAGGAGAGGCACAGGTGTGGGCCTTGGCCCCGCAAACAAAGCCACCAAGGCGGTCCTGCAAATTAAGAAACATGGCAGATCCGTTTCTTTTAAAAAAAGTTCTTGAGGGGAAAGATTAAAAAACACCTATGTTTCAAAAGCCAGACTACCGCCCACCCTCGGCTCTCCGCCCGGGGGGCTCCCGAAGCCGGAGAGTCTCCAGGCCAGTTTTCAGTGAGGCAGCTCGTGTAGACATACGCAAATACGTCCCTCAGGAGCGGTCCTGTTTGGGCGATTAATAGCAAGCAATATGCTTGGATTAGAGGTCCGATTTCCACTCGAATGCCAAGTGTCTGCTCCTCTCGGCAACAATCTGCAGAGATCTGAACAGGGAGACAGCTGTGTTAGGCCCAGAGTCAGACAGACCGTTCCTATTATGTGTGACTAGGAACGTATGGCCTTATGCACAGAATGGGGTTCTCGGGGCGCCCCAGATGGCCAGAGAGAATTTAAACTTAAAAGTGTTCCTGGGGTTCTCACCCGCATCCCAACCGCATCCCAACCTGTATCTGCCTGCCCTCAAACGCAGACTCTACCTATGAAGGGAAAGTGGTGGTGATTAGGTCATAAACACCAGTGGGTTTTTGGAGGGGACAGAAGGATGGGCACTTGTTTCGGGACAACTGATTACCAAGGACAAGCTGAAGTGCCCTGTGTATGGTAGCTCATTTAAACAGTATAGCAGGAGACGTATCGGGCTTTTGTCAGCAGGCAGGTTTGAAATTCTGCTAAAAAGTCTGCAGAATGAGAAAGAGGGGAAGATGTTAGGGAGACTCATGGAGACAGGAGCCTTTCCATAGGAAGCTTCTTGCCTCGGGGATGGGGCAGAACTCTGGGATCTCAGCACCACCCAAGACGGGATCCCTGATGAAGCCAGGGCCTGAGGGTGGTGTAAAGTGGATTTAAAAATTTTTAAAAAAGGAACGAAGGAAAGAAGGGAAGGAGGAAGAAAACTAGAAAATATGCCAATTATTTAAAAATGAGACTGGGAGACTAAAAATAGAGCCCAGGCTGGAAGCTTCTTCATAGTCTAGAGCAATAGGGAGAACACCCATGCAAGTTGCTCGTAACCTCTCTGTGGGGTCACCAGTCACAGAGGAAGTTCACTTCCTGGGGCCTTAACTGCGCCCACACGGACAGCACAAGGCTTCCTGGATTCCCAGGCGCCCACCTGGGCCAGCTCACTTCCTCTCGTGGCTGCCCGTGCAGCACCCCCGCCCCCAATTCCCCTCCTCTGGGTGTCACAAACAGAGGCTGGGAGAAGGTCAGTCTGAAGTCTAAATCTTTGACTTCCCAAGGTCAGAACGTGTCCTCCTACCGCTGCACAAGTTATGGGTGGATAGACATGCCTTCAAATTGTTCCTCAAAAGCCAACTCTGGGGACGCCTGGGTGGCTCAGCTGGTTGAGCGGCTGCCTTCGGCTCAGGTCATGATTCCAGCGTCCTGGGATCGAGTCCCACATCGGGCTCCTTGCTCGGCAGGGAGCCTGCTTCTCCCTCTGCCTCTGCCTGCCTCTCTGTCTGCCTGTGCTGGATCTCTCTCTCTCTCTCTAACTAATAAATAAATAAAATCTTAAAAAAAAAAAAAAAGCCAACTCTGGAAGAAGATGCCCGGGAAAGGAGGAAATGCTGCTACCGGCTGGCTGTGTGGTCTTGGGCAAGACGGGCCCCTCTCTGGGTTCTAGCTTCCTTCTCTGTGACAGCAGTCGTCCCAGGGATCCTCAGGGTTAAAGGAGTAACCCAGGAGCAACACTTGGTCCAAAGCCCTGGGGGTTATTCTTAGACCAGACCTGCCTGGAGCTTTTCTTAAGATATTAATTGCTTTGGGCCAACTCGATTCTGTTTATAGAAGCAGGATAAACAGCATTCTGTGCCAAAATGTTCTAGAAATCCCCCTCCCCATCACGTGGGTCCCTGGTGCCCCCTCCCCAAAGTCTGACAAACCTTTTTCTGGTTGGTTCTGCAATGATGCCCCCACCTGATCCAGAGCTAGGAGACTAAGCTGTGATTCTATAAATAGCTCCCCAGCTTGTTGCCATGGAAACCCCCCTTGGGGCTGGGTCAGCCCACCTTTGTGGACACTCCTCCCCAGGGAGGCTCTGGAAGGGCAAGCTTTTCAGCAGTCCCTCCTGGGCTCAGAAGGCATTGGGAGGGAGGAGGGGGGAGAGAAGGGAAGTCTGCAGGCCTACCTGGAAATCATGAGCTTCCTAAGTGGGAGGAGGTGGTGTTCTGGTTCACCTGGAGGAAGACAACACACAGAGGAAGGGGTCACGGCCAGGTTGGGAGGCCAGGATCTTACTGCACTGAGGCTGAGCCTCAGCATCACGGGGGCAGGCACGAACTTGCTCATGGGGTGTTTACCGCACACCTATACCGGCCAGGTGCTGGGGATGCTGTGAACATGACCGACCTGGTCCTACTCTGCAGCTTCTACGGCAGCGGGCAGAGCCTTTACACACACATGCGCAGATGATGTCCCCTCCACCTCCAGGCAACACAATGGGCTGATATGAGTGACTTCGGGATCAGGAAAGGCCACTATTCGGGGATGACATTTAAGTTGTAGCATAATGAAAAATAAACATATGCTCTTTGTCCCGCAGTTCCTGGCACACAGCTCCTAAAACCCTAGAAACTCTGGAGTGATAATAAGCAGCTCTTGTATGTTAATGAGATGACAGGTGTCTGGCTTCAGGATGGGCACTGGTGGCTTAGAAAGACCAAGGCATGACTCTGGGGAGGGGAGAGCAGCTAGAAAGCAGGTTAATACCAATGATTTAATCAACCGTATCTACTTCATGAATGCTCTATAGAAACTCCTACATGATGGCTTCAGAAAACTTCCAGACTGGTGAGCACAAGGGAAGTTCAGGAGGGTGGTGTGCCCGAAGAGCGCCTGGGAGCTCCACACCCCTTATACCCTGTACCTTGCCTTGTGTACCTCTTCACGACTGCTCCAGGGTCATAGCCTTTATAATAAACCACTGATCTAGCAAGTAAAGTGTTTTCCTGTTGTTCTAGCAACTTCACAACTACAGGAGGAGGTCATGGCAACCCCCAAATGCTAGTTGGCTGGGCAGAAATGTGGGTAACCTGGATCCCCACACTGGCTGGCATCCGAGGTACGGGCAGTCTTATGGAACTGAGCCCTTAACCTTCGGGGTCTGACATGACCTCTGGGGGTCACTGTGCAAACAAACCCAGTTGGTGTCCAGAGAATTAGGACTCGGTTGCTGGGGTCAGAAAACGCCCCATAAGCCTAGATCTAAAAGATGCAAAGGAGGAGAAGCACACAAAGGTCTGACCAGAAAAACATTACCAGCAAAGGGAACAGCAAAGATCTGGAATGGGGCGCGGAGGGAGAAGGGTGTGTTCGGTGCTGCGAGTGAGGACTCTGTTACGGCATTCGTTACAGTTCTAACGTGTGAGCTGCTCTGTTTGGCTTGCTTACTATTCTTCCATCTCTTGGGTTTCAGGATGATTATTCCAGATGGCTACAGAGGGGCCCGTGAAATGCACGTGCTGTCACTCATGGAACTGTTTTCCAATTTTTTGCATTACCCTGAAGGAAGCCAGGTGCCCGCGGGAGGACAGAGAGGGAGATGAAGGTGGAAAGCAGGGGCCCGATGCAGCTGGCAGGGCAGCTCTCCGGAATGTGGCAGTGTTCGTGATGACAGTGTGTATGCCTGCCATTGCTCCACATTCATTTGTCCCCAACAGAGCAAGAAACAGTCCCAGGCCAGCCAGAGATCTTGAATACGCCACATACCGCGAGAGAACATAAACCGCTCTGACTCTTCTATATGACAATTTAGCCTTCCGGGTCAAGAGTCTTAAAAAGACTTAAAATGCCCTTCCACCCATCAATGCCGGTCCACGACGATGTCTTCTAGCGGAAGGGTTCGGCAAAGCCCTCCCACCCCATCCCACAGAAGACAGGCAAAATCAAGATGACGTACCCATGCCATCATTCAGGACACCGCAGAAACTGGATACCATCTTAGGGCAACAGTAGCTCGTAATGCATTCTACAGAACACTATGTCACCATCCCAGACGGCAACCACGAAACCCGAAAGATGGGAAAACAGGAGGAACGCAAACCCACACAGCTCATTTGACAGAACTGCAAGGAATGCCAAGTGCCTATTCAGGTGGGCAAAAAAGGACACTCTGCAAAAATGAAAAGGCATTTTGGGTGGCGACTACTTCTCCCCACCCCCACTTCTGTGTGTGGTTCCTGCTACATCATCTTTTTGGTTAAAGCAGGCAATAAATTAGTGCTGACTAATCCTGGCAACATTTTTTTTTTCACGGCGGCAAGAGGATACGCTGGGTTTCAGACTCCCAAAAAGGGAGAGGATGAAGCCATCCCCAAAGAACTAAGATGGGTCCAAAAAGCCAAGGACCCCGGATAATGAGCATTCATGAATTTGATTATTAAACTGGAGGCTAGCACCCTTTCTCTCCCAAATTAAAAAAGAAAAACAACACACACAAACTAAGACACCTCACTTAAAGGGGGGCTATCATGTCAGTGAAGGGAGCAGTCCTTCTTGACATGATCCCTGGACTGCATGCCACGGACATACCCAGGATGTGTGGGAGGCACAGCCAGGGAGATGGGTGCGGGGATGCAGGGTCATTTCTGTTTACACTCGTGGGGATACCCACACCACGTGACCCTTATGGTTCTCGAGTTTTGGTTGACTGATGAAAATCCCGGGCTGGGTCATGTTTGGGGACTGCCACTTTATATAAAACTGAATTTCAGGCTAGAGACAGAGCGCTTGACAGAAAGCCCCCACCAGTCCCTCCAACTGTTCTCAAGCCAGGGAGACAAGGTGATGGAAGGGCCACGAGCAGAAGGGCTGCTATTTGGCTCCAGCTGGATCAGACAGTTGGAAGGGCCCGTGGCCCGACCTACCCTCCCCTAATCCAACTTTCTAACAAGAAAATCATCAGCCAGATTCGAAAAGCAAAGTGTCCAAGGGCATCTGGCAAGCTAGTGTCGCAAGCTAGTGCGACAAACAGATTTCAGAATTCCCCTTGGGGTTTCTAACCTGAAAATATCCTTTCAGATTGGCTGGTGTTTTATAGTCTCCTTTCAAGACCTAGGAAAGAAAAACAAAGAATTTCTATCATGGAAATGATAAAAAAAAAATTAAATAAAATTCATCCTGTCACCTCCACCTTCTCATCCACCCATTTACCACCCACAAATTTATCCATCTACCCACTCACCCATCCCATCTATACATTTATCCTTCCTCCCATCCCACCTACCTACCCACCCACCTACCCATCCATCTACTCTCCCATCCATCCACCCATCTACCCATTCCTCACGTATTCACCCATCCATCCATGCCTACACATATCCACCTACCCATCCATCCAACCAACAAACATTTATTGACCTCCTCTTATTCCAGGCATTATTCTAAGCTCTGGAGGTACAATATTAAGCAAACAATTAAAATTCTTTTTCTCCTAGAGCCTCCATTCTAGAGAGGGAGCCAGAGGATCCACAAGTAATAAGCACAAACAAAACTATATCAAACCATGGGAAGTACCAGGAAAAAAATAAAGGGATGTGTTCAGGAGTGACCAAGGGGTTTATTTTGAGCAGGTGGTCCCAAAGGACTTCTCAGCACAAGTGACCTCTGAGCCAAGCCCTCAGTGACAAGGAAAACCAGAAAAGCTGAGCTCTGAAGGAAAAGCATGCCAGGAAGAGGTCACAGCTAGGGCAAAGAAAATCCCAGGCTTTTCTACCATTCTCCATATATAAGCATCACAGAGCCCAGCCCTGTCCAATAGAATGTAATGTGAACCAACTATGTCATTTTAAATTGTCTAGTAGTCACATTTTTTTAAAAAAGGACCCCCAAAAGTGAATCAAGTGAAATAATTCCAGTTCTATCTTGTATCTAACCTGAGATATCTAAAATATTCACACTTCAACGTATAATTAATGTAAAAATGATTCACAAGAAAGTTGACATACTATCTTCGCTACCAAGAGCTCAAAAATCCAATGTGTAGTTTACACTTAACAACGCCTCTCAATGTGGACCAGATTTTACCCGTCGCATCCCGTGACCACGGGAGGTTAGTGGCTGGTAGCTGTAATGGGCATCATAGGTGCAAACAAGCTCATTAGCACCGGGGTCCTCCCAGTGCCTGAGTGTCCCGTATGGCCAGATCTTTTACAGGAACACCTAGTGTCTACAGCAAAGCATGCACGCGGGAACATATGCACACATGCGCAGAAACATGCACACAGGAACATATGCACGCATGTGCTGTTTTCAATGCGGGAACTTGTCTTTGCAATAATAATAAAACTACTATAAAAACTAAACAAGTGTCAGGCAGCCGCCTGGGAAGAAACAAGGGACATCTTCCCTTGGAAACAAATTAAAAACAGAGACTCAGAGAGTAGATCTTGCTCATCAAAATGTTTAAACTTATATACAATACACAAAGTCAGGCCTTACCGTGGGAGCTTCTGACCCGCATCCTGGGACAAGCCAGGGGCTTCCCATCTTTTTATTTACTTTTTTTTTAATGTTTATTTTTTTTTTTTTAGAAAGAGTGTGTGAAAGCGAGTGGGGAAGGGTGGGGAGGCAGAGAGAGAACCTTTAAGCGGACTTCCTGCTGAGCATAGAGCCCAACACCGGACTCGATCTTACAACCCTGAGATCATGACCTGAGCCAGAATCAAGAGTCAGTGGCTAAACCCACTGAAGCACTGAGCCTGGGCCTCTCTGCCTTTTAAAGAGACCAGAGCAGTTGCTGCTGGGCCCCTAGCTAAGAACACAGGGTAAGGAGAGTCCGTTGTCACTGCGGTCCTCACCCTGGCCTAGTCACTGCCGGTGAGAAGAGCCTAGGGGATGGAGTTCAAGATCATGCCCAGCTGCTGTTTCCTCTTTTTAAACCAGTTAACTGATTTTTTTTAATCATAGAAAAATATATGCAATAAATACAAAAATATTATATGAAATACATCGTATGTACAGAAAACTATATGAAACACATTTAGTAAGGCCTAAAGAATACTCTTAAAAATAAACATAATAGATAATAAAGATTTAAAACAACTGAATAATAAAAAATTGACCACATCCAGGTTGCGAATATTCACTGTCAACATGGCCTGCACATCTACACTGGATCTCTGAGTATTTCCACAAACAGATATTTGCAAAATCTACAGACATCAAGGGGGAGAGAAGCGCCCAGACCCACTTCAATCACAAGGGCAGAGCCCCCAAAGCTCAGGGTTAAGAGAGCCCACCTGTGTGGGAGAGGCGTTAAAGCCTTGTTAGCACCAATCGGAGTCTTTCTCCTCGAGTCACTGAAGAATCAAAGGGGAAGTGATAGCAGTTATGACTTTGTTCCTTGGCTCGTCAACATAAGAACTATTTATTTTTTTGGGTGCCTGGGTGGCTCAGTCAGTTAAGCATCAGCCTTCAGCTCGGGTCAGGATCTCTGTGTCCTGGGACCCATCCCTGTATCAGACCCCCTCTTAGTGCTGTCTCTCTCTCTTTTTCTAGCTCTCTTTCTCTCAAATAAATAAATAAATAAAATGTTTAAAAATAAAGAGAGAGAGAGAGAACTGTTTACTTTCTAAAATCAGCAATGTGTTTGGAAATGCTGAGCGTAGCCGGAATTAAGACTCTGGATCTTAATGGTGTGAGGGCTAGCAGGCCCATCCTCAGGCCTGGGCCCCATGCTCAAATACTTTCACTAACTCAGTGCCTCTAAGGAAGTCACAACACCGCACCCAAAGGAGACTTGAAGCCGCATGACAGCAACATGTAAATAAGACCATGACCTTGCTAACTCTTCCTTTATGCAGGATTAGCTGACTTTTAATGCTTTAAAAACATCTCATCTCAGTCATTTTCCTTGACCGCCTCAACTAAGGAGAGCTTAAAAAGTACCTGACACTGCTCTGAGCTCACATTGTCTGAGAAACCAACATTAAAATTTATGGGGGCAATAAAGGGACCAATAGTTTATTCATACTCTGTCTCAACAAAGACTTGATGAGCTTTACAGACACACAGCTAGGGACATAGTGGGAAAAGGGTGAAAAACAACAGAGAAATCGGATGAAGTCAGTACACAAATGGACCCACTGTTAGATGCTCTAGTGTGAGACAGATGGGCTACCAACTGGTTTTGAGCTTCCTTGTGGTCCAAGCAAAAATGGAAATACAATACAGTTCCCCACGTCCCACCGCTGCTGCAGACTGAGAACGCAGAGCGCATGCACTCACCCGGTGTGTGTTGTTGACAACAATGGGGTCAGGGTTGCCGTAGTTGGGCGGGTTTGCATAGGGGTCATAGCCGAGCCGAGCCAGCATGGGGGCGATCTGAGCCATATCCCTCACCACGTCCCCGGGGATGTGGCCGGTCCACTTGGAGAGGGCTTCCAGGTTCACAGGCTTGATGACCTGGTCTGTGGATCGTTCAATCCTGGGGAGAAAGAACAGGCTGGGCGGGGCACAGAAAGACCTGATGGCACCTGGGGCAGCCGGACAGGCTGGGCATATCTGGCCCCGGGGCAGCTGTGCCCCCCTCTATGCGAGGCTGTGGGCAAGCCGCTTGGCCTCCTCATAACTCCTCTGTACATTGGGGATAAGAGCATGTAGTGAGAAGCTGGAAGACAGTATCAGGCGATGTGCACTTAAAATTCTGCTTCCTGGATGTCATGACTTTTTAAAAACAACATTTTATTTTTGTGGCTAAGAAGGATATTTTGTTCTTGAGGAAGAATTATAAAACACAAATGGTAAGGCTAAGAGTGGCCATGACTCCTAGCATCAGCTCCCTACAGGGACCTTGTCTTAGCATCTGGGGGTCTCACCCTCTCAATCCGTTTTCTGTGCTTTATACAGGAGAGTGGCTAAGGGCAGACTCCAGGGCCAGACTGCCTGGGTTCACACACCAGCTAGACTTGAGAGTGGCTGTGTAGCCTTGGAAAGCTACTTCACCTCTCTGAACCTCCTCCATTAGTCCTCACTTACAAATGGGAATATTGATAGACCCCACCTCACTGGGCTGTTCTGGGGAGTAAATGAGTTAATCTCAGAGGAGTATATGGCACATTGTGAGGTCTCAGGAGGTGTTAGCTTTCTCTCTCTCACACACACACACAGAAATCCTACAGTTCGGTTTGCAGGTTTTAAAGCAGAAATCATACGCGGTGCTTTTTGGTTTATGACTCTGAATCCGATGCCTCGTTCTTTTCTCCAGGTGTGTAGCGTCCCTGAACACTTATTTTCCCCATGCCCCTAAAGATGGCCATTTTGGTTCCTTTCACCCTCAGCTGTGACAGTGGAACTACCAACCTATTGAATGTGCTTCTCCACTCTCCCCTAGGACGGGCTCAACCAGCCATCTGAATCACGACGACCCTACTGACTACAGGTCAAGGGCCTTGTACATTAGAGGGAGGGGAACTCCCAGGATCCAGGGTCTATTTCTAGATGCTTCCTTCCGACCTAAAAGATAACTTGGGAAGAACAGGGGGAAAAAGAGGCCAGGACCAGGAGGGAGGAGAGCAGGGAGGATGAAGGGCGGGGATGGGTGGGAAGAGTAATAGGTTTGCAGTCTGCAGACTGGGATGGAAATCTCAACTTGGTTCATTGTGTCAAAGACCTCAGATATACGCACGGCCTTTCCACACCCCCCAGATCTCCAGGACCGTGTGAGGCAGAAATGACACAGACGCAGGCATTCCAGAACACGAATGGGAGCAATGCTTGATAGGAGTAAAGAAAGCTGGAAAGAACCCATGTGTCCACAAACAGGGGATGCTGACTAGAACACTGTGCTCTGCCAAGCAGAATATTACGCAGCTGTCCAAAATGATGTCACGGTGGCAGGTGGGGGGCCATGGGTGAGTGGTCCCAAACACAAAGTGAAAAAAGGTTATAGGGAGACATGCTGGGGTTCACTAGGACTCTAGTGTTCTCAACAGCCCCCAACAAAGGACCAGCAAATACCACATCAACGTGTGCATGGTGGGACTATAGATCGTTTTTCCTTTCCCTGGGAAATCATCCCCATTTCCTACAACAAAGATATCCTCCTTCAGTCCTCTGATTATCTTTTGTCATGAAAATTTATAAAATCCCAGCTCTAGCATCTCGGGGATGCCTGGGCCTGATCACGATGAAGACAGAAAGACCGCCCACTCTGATCCTGCATTGCCCACATGCTCTGGGTCTCAGGAGAAGGACGGCTTGCCAAAGGAAGAAGGCAGAGAGCAAGAAACAGGAGGGAAAGAGGAGAGGTCCCAGATGCAGAGAGCTTGAGAGCACGGGCTCTGGAATCCCCAACAGACCTCGGTTCAAATCCTGGCACCACACTTTGCCAGCCATGTGGCCTTAGGTAACTTCTCTCTGAGACTCAGTTTCTTCACCTGTAAAATGGGGATAGGAGTTCTTATGTCCTCAGGCTGCTGTGGCGGTTAAAGAAAAAATTGGGGGCTTAACTGAATGCTTACCACACCTTGGCACTCACTCCATGGTAACAAGGATGAGAATGATGTGTGTGCCAATAAAAGCCACGTCAATGCTAACGTGATAACAACAACAACAACAATAATAATAGGAATAATAGCACCTAGCATGTATTAACCTATGTGATGCTCACAGGTAGCTAGAAGGTTGACAGACTATACCCCCGTGTTACAGATAAGAGAATGGGGCACAACAGAGAGGCTGAGACACTTGCTCAAGGTCACAGAGCAGGGAACCCAGACAACCTGGTTCCGGATTAGTGTTTTTAAGTTAACGTTTGCCCACAATGGCTCACTACAAAGCACATTCAAAGCCTGCTGATTCTCAGAAAAGGGAAGAGTAGATGACCCCACTTTTGTGGATATTTAGCTGACGCTCAGAAAGGCACAGTGGCTTGGTCAGGGCCACACAACTATGAGGAGGGAGGTACAATTCAAGGCTCTGCTCTTAACCACTCCTTTCCCAGACCTCTTCCATGCCCAGAGAGGAGGCTGAGGCTCAGAGAGGCACAGCGACTTGCCCAAGGCCACACAGCTCAGAGAGACAGCGCTACTCTTCCCACCTGCTGCCTCTGACCCGGGGCCAGGGCGCTGGGCAGAGGGCTAGGGCTCCACTCACTTGGACAGGGACACACCCCCGGGCTTGCCAATGAGGTCCTCGTGGTGCAGGACAGCGTCGCTCCAGGCGATGCCCAGGAAGTCCAGGATGATCTTGAGGGAGCGCCTGGGGTGCAACACCAGCTGCTCGTAGTACACAGGCAGGCACTTGTCCTTGCCCACCTCCATGCACTGAGCGTACATCACCTCGATGGCCTTATTCCACTTGGTGAGGCAGTCACGGTAGCTGCTGAGGTCGAAGCCGGCGATAGTGACCTTGCGGGTGATCATGGAGTGCACGGATGCCCGGCCGTCCCGCACCATCAGCAGAAACTTGGAGTTGGGGAACAGGCGAGACAGGTACACAGAGGACTTGAGTGTGAAGGGGTCCTTGTTGCACAGCACGCGCGCCGGTTCGCCATGCTTGGCAATCACCTCCAGGATGAAGGCCTGCATGGCAGCGTCTAGCACCTCGTCCGTCACGCCTGCCTCATCTAGCCGCAGCTTCTCACGGCCAGACTTGGACCAGGCCTGGCGCATGGCAAGCACACGTGGGATGATACGCGTCTCCTCGCCGCAGCGCACCTCGGGGTGGGCGTCCAGCATGGCGCGCATCAGCGTCGTACCGCTGCGGGGCACGCCCCCCACGAAGATGAGAGGCATGGCCTTGCCATAGCGGTACTCCACGTGGTCCGCGCCCACCATCACCAGGTCCTCCTGCTCCGGCCGCATGGCGCGCCGGGGGCTGCGCGGACCCCCCAGCACCGCGCGGCACTCCAGCACCTGCTGCCCCACCTGGACCGCCAGCACCAGGGCCAGGGCACAGCCAGCCGCCAGCAGCGCCCTCCGCACCGACAGGCGCATGCTGGGCCTGGGGTGGCAGGCCTGCTTCAGCGACCGGTCAGCGGGGGGCCGGCGGGGCTCACATCTGGGGGAGAGAGAGAGGGACACCTGTGAGCCGCCGGCCCTAACAAACCCATCCCCATGGTAGGCTTCGCTGGACAGGTGGAAGGGAGTAAGTACTCTCAGATCGACTCTCAGAATGTTTGCATAGTTAACAGTGCTCTGGGACGTCCCAATTCAGCCGCATATCCACTCGGCAAGGGCACAGTTTTTGTGTGTTCTGTTCCTGGCTGTCTCTCCAGAGTCTGGCACCTTGCAGGGGCTCAGAAAGGATTTGGGGGATGTGCCTTGGTTGAAGCAGCAGGGCAAAGCCAGAAGTGCTAGGACATGAGGACCCTAGAAAGAGGAGGAGGGGCGCCTGGGAGGCTCAGTCAGTTAGGCATCTGCCTTTGGCTCAGGTCATGATCCCAGGGTTCTGCGATCAAGTCCCACATCGGGCTCCTTGCTTGCTCAGTGGGGAGCCTGCTTCTCCCTCTCCTTCTCCCTCTTGCTCCCTCTGCTTGTGTTCTGTCAAATAAATAAATAAAATCAAGAAAAGAATGAAAGAACGGAAGGAAGGATGGAAGGAGGATGGAGGGAGGGAGGGAGGAAGGAAAGAAAGAAAGGGAAAGGAAAGAAAAAAAGGAAGGAAAGAAAGAAAGGAAAAAAGGAAAGAGGAGGAAAGGGGTGCCCAGCTGGGGAGCACCTGAGCTGGGGTCCAAGATGCTAGCCCAGGCTGGCCTGCTCCGAAGGACCACAGTGCTACCCAGGAGACGACTTGGAATATCCTGTCCTGTTCTGGGCCTCTTCTGGAATCACTACCCATTCACTCAGGGTAAAATGGTAAATGGGTAATTCATTCAATAAATAGGTACTAAGTATAAAAAGGTGCCAGGCACTGCGCTCAGCGCTGGGGAGAGGAAAGTGGATAAGACAGCAGGCCCTCTGAACTCTAGCAGCTCACCTCCTAGTGCGGGAAGCAGCAGGACACAAGCTAGAGCCACAGGGTCAAAACTGGGCTTATACGGTGAGAGGGATCAAGTAGGGGAAGGAGGAGGGAGGTCAGGGAGGGCCTCCCGGGGGAGGTGGCATTCAAGCTGAGTCCTGGGTGAGAAGGAGTGGGCCATGTGAAGATGTATGGGAGGAGAGCTCCAGGGAAAGGGAACAGAGAATACAAAGAGCCCCAGATGGAAGAGGGTGTGGGGTATTCAAGAACTTCAGGAGGCAGATAGGAGGGAGAGGGAAAAACTGGGGGGGCACAGAAGCCACACAGGTTCTCAGGGGAGCTGCACTTAACTCTCAGGGAAGCCCCTGGGGAGAGGGCCTGCAGGGGTTAGAATGGAGGGAGGGAGGTCAGGGAGGGGGCTTCTGCTGGTATCCTGGTCCTGGGGAAACTCAGGGATGCTGGGACTGTGAGAGTGACATGGGGACAGGGGCAGAGGATAACTGAGGAAATGAATTCTGAATCTGAGCCTTCACTCCTCACGCACCACCCTCCACCCCGCCCCGCCCCGCCAGGGACGATGATCAGACTTCAGGGGCAATTTTTTAAGTAGGGGCTTGTTTCGGGAAGCAGGGTCCACCCGGCTCAGTCACCCCTTCTCCAGTCCCCTCAAATGACAGGCCTGCCCTCCTCCCTAGTTTATGCTCAAGGACCCTCCTTTGCCCTTCCCATATCTTTCCAGAATCAAAGTAAGGTCTTGAGGTCTGCGGGCATTTGAGAAGGCCGGAAGGCCTGGGTTCAAATCCCAGCTCTTCCCCTTCCTGTGGGAGCACCACACTTGCCCTCTCTGAGCCTCATCTGTAAAATGGGTCTAAGAGTATCAACCTCAAAGGGCTGGCACGGCCATTACATGACTCCCTTAAGAACTAAGGAACACGCCTGGCACGTAGGGAGCACCTGAAAGGATATTATCAGTGGTCTCTGCCATGATCATTGGTTATTTATTCCCACATTCAGCGAGTACCTCCTGCGTGTCAGGAGATGGGCTAGGGAGCCAAGACATACAGCCTCCGCCCCCAGGTCTGCCCACACTCTGGAGCCCCACCTGGGAGGGGATGACTTGGATTCTACCTGAGTAGGTGAGGGAAGGCTTCCTGCAGGGGGAGGGCTGGTTTTCAAAGAGCCAGGTAAGAAAGAGAGAGGAGCTTGCTCCTGGCAAAGGAACAGCCAATGCGAAGGCGGGGTGGGGGAGGGGGCCAGAAGAGAATGCACGCAGCCTGGTGAGTGGGGCGGGGTCTGTGGGAAAGGAGCCCAAGCGTGTTTCTCAAAGGACACGAGGTTCAGCCAAAACCACTGAAGGACCCGGTTTGCAGCTGGACTGATCCACACCCAAGGGTCTGGGCTGCCCAGGGCCCCCCGGGGCCACAGCAAGTGGAAAATCAACATCTGACGCACAATCTCAGGCCTGGGGTCCGAACTGCTGAGAGGCCTCAGCATTTCCTGGCCATGTGGCTTTGGGAGAGTCACTTCCCCCACGTAAACCACAGCTTCCTGGCTGCAAAGAGGGGTGGGGTGCACTGACCTCAAATCCTGCTGGGAGGGTTCTAGAAGCAACTGACACAGCACAGATTCATCTCAGCCTGGGCTCCCTGGCTTCTGGGAGCATCGAGAAATGGCTGGGGCCCCTCTCCCCAAAAACAGGCATCTGTCCTAAGCCTCCAACAATGGTGGGGGTTCCCTGGTGCCCTGAATTCAGGGTCTGGGATGGGGAAATCTGACTTCAGAGCTACTTTCAGGGCACAGGCAGGCTGGACAAGACATAAAGCTACTTGGAAACCTCTCCAAGGACCTAGCAACTTGTTCAAGTGCTCATGAGACTTGAGACTAGAATTCTGTTTATTATTTCATGTCGGTGCTCCTGGGGGACAATCACACTTTAGTTTGAATTAGAGCCACCACCCTTTCTGCCTGACATTTGGTGGGGAGCGAGAGAATGGAGCTTTGGGGGAACTGAAGCAATGGGAGGGGCGGTGCCTCTAGAGACAGGAAGAAAAGGGGTAATTTGGGAAGGCTGTTTCCAGAAAGGATAGGTACAGTGTGCATGGTAGCCTGTGTGTGTGTGTGTACTCTCTAGCTTATGTTTGGGGTTGGAAGTGGTTTGGATCCCAAACATCAGGGAGAAAGGCCTGGAAGAAAGGACAGGAAGAAAAGGAAAATGTTACTGACACACGAAGTTTGCTTAATGCTGATCATTCATTTGGTTACAGCACTTTATTCTAATTTTGGGGGGGGGGTAGGCTCCACACCCAGTGTGGGGCTTGAACTCCCGACCCTGAGATCAAGATCTGAGTTGAGATCAAGACTCAGTGGCTAAACCCACTGAGCCACCCAGGCATCCAAGGTTATTAACACTTTAAAATGAGGTACCTGATTTTTGTGTTTTTATATATGAAGCACTTGCTCAACTAAAACTTTTATTATCATGCGTCATGTAATGGGACTGTTTCTACCACCCCTGGGGTAGGGAAGCCTCACCCTCAGCAGCTCAGAAAGAAGCCACTGGCTCAGGGTCACACGGCTAGAGTGGCAGGCCTGGAGCCCGCCAGGCTGAGGCCGAGCTGTTCACCGTCCTCAGACAGGATGCACCCACAGGCCTGTCTTTGCCACCAGAAGAAAACAGCTCAAAGCAGACAGGTCAGCCCTGAGCAGAAAACAGCAAAGAGCTGGGGGATCCCTTGAGAAGAAAAAGTAGGGTGACCTTGTAGAGAGATATAGCCCGTGACCCACAGAGGGGTCAAAGGCAGCTTCCTGGCCATCCACAGCCAGGGACCCCAACTCTGGAAAGGCCAGACCGGTCCCCACTGGATGCTGTCCAGGGAGGTATCCCAGCATCCTGGCAGTGAGCATGGTGGGTGAGAGCTGCAGCCATGGCATCTGACGGCCCTGGGTTCAAATCCTCCCTCTGCTACTTGCCAGCTAGTAACTTACACAAGGGGTTTCACCCCCGAGCCTCTGTTCCCCCCTCAAAAAAGCAGGGGGAGCATAATAACCCTCTCTCAGGGAGCTATTATGAGGTTTAGGGAAATTTGAGGCTCAGCCAGCATACCAAGGCCCTAGCCCTGGGCAGATGGGACACAGAGGGTTTAGAATCTGGCCATGCCTGGAATCTGCTCCCCAGTCCCCTGGCCACTGTGGGACTCAGCCTTCTTCTCCCACTAGGACCATCATCTCTCTAAGAGACAAAGAGCTGCCGAGGCCTGCCCCCTGCATGCTGCCAGGACCCAGCTCGTTCCAACACTGCATTTCTACCAGGGAGGACGATGTCAGCAGGGGGAATGTGGCTGCCCAGAACAGAGGCCGGGAACTGGAGCAGTTCTTTCTAGGGCAGTGTCTGGAGGAGCCCAGACTCCAGGGGGGCCTTCTGGATGCACTTACCTTCCCTGGGCCCTCTCATTGCTGGGTCCCAGCCCTTGTGGCCGCTCGACAAGACTGTCCACCAGCTGACCCCTGCAGAGGTGAAGGAGAGGCTGCATTACAGGTGGGTATTAGGGAGGGGCTGGGCCCCATCAGAGGGGCAGAAGAGGGGGTCAGGATCCCCAGTGGGCACCCGGTGATGATTCTGGACGGAAGTATTTTGGGGGATGAGCTGGAGTGCCAGGGCCATCTGAGCCCAAGATGCTACAACTGGGGTCTGAACTTGCCTGGTCCTACATGGAATGAACTGGCTTGCTGCTTAGGCAGAGAGGTGTAAGCTGAGAATGTGAGCTAAGGCACCGCCGCCTTAGGGAGCCCCTGGGTCTCTGCCAGCCAGGCAGGAGCCCAAGGAGCCCAAGGACCTTGGACTTCAGGAAAGGGAATGTAAGGATAAGCAACCATACCACCACTATACCACTAACCACCATCTGGGGCTGCTGGGTATGGTTGAACAGGTTGTACACTGCCCAATTCCAAAAGGGTACCACAAACCTAGCCTAGGATAAATACGGCACCCTGGCAATGGGACATTCTCCTGCGGCTGCTACCCAGTAGTGACCAAATGCCTACTATGTGAGTGCCTTGTATCATTTAGTCCCCCTGCGAGGAGAGTATGAGGATCCCAGTTTTAAGGAAGAGAAAAAGACCGCAAGAGGAAGAGCAACTGACCCAGGGACTGCTGGAATCAGGATGCCCAGCCATATCTGTGAGACTCAGATGCCCAGCTCTTTTTTCATTTTTTAAAAGAGTTTAATTATTTATTTGAGAGAGAGAGAGAGAGAGAGAGAGAGCGAGCATGAGCAAGGAGAGGGGCAAAGGAAGAGGGAGAAGCATGCTCCCCTACTGAGCAGGGAGCCAGACATGGTGCTCAATCGTAGGACCCCAGGATCATGACCTGAGCTGAAGGCAGACGCTTAACTGACTAAGCCACCAAGGTGCCCCCAGGCGCCCAGCTCTTAACCATCGCACTAAAGGAACTGGGTCATGAGTACGATGGGGTCTGGCAGGAAGCTGGGGTGAAGGTGGAACCAAGGGGGCTCCTGGTGTACGTCCCACTGCTGGTCCTTACCCTTCACGGTGGGGAGGAGTTCTAGCCTGGTTCTCCCCTCCCCCCATGTTACAGATGGGATGACTGAGGCCCACAAGGAAAATCACATCACAGCCTCACACGTGGAGTCTGGGGCTCTTGGTCCCTTCATAGGACGTGGGGGTTTCAGAACACAGCTCTGCAGCTGGACAACTCCCTCACTACATAAATCATCGGTCCTCTGGGCCTCAGTTTTCCTGTCCCATAAAATGTGTTATTTGTTGAAAGCTCCCAATGACCCGATCGTAGTGAGTACTCAGAATCTCCAAAGTATTTGTGCGGTGCTGGGTATCTGCCAGGTGTAAGGCCCTTGCTGCATTTCTGTCCTGGCTCCCTCTTCACTCCCTCCTTGCATCTGTACTTTGGCCGTCTCCTTGCAAAAGCGGGCTGCTGAGTTCTCACAGATGGAGAAGGGGGATGTCCAGGTGTAACCACAACGACCAGCACCCCCTGAGCTCCTGGGGCCCGGGTGGCCCACAGCCCAAGCCTGCCTCTTGGAACAAATAAAAACAATTAGGGCCAGGGCACTTGAAGCTCTTCCGGCCAAGAGCGAAATGGCTGGGGCCCAGATGACCCCGGCCGGTCCTTGAAATGCCACAGTACTCTGTGTGGAGCTTGTGCTCTGGGAAGCCTGCCAGCCACAGGCAGGGTTGGGGGGGGGGGGTTGCTGCCACAGCCTCCCAACCACTGGTCAGGCATTTACATTTAAATTCAGCTCCTTGAGTACCCCCACCACATTTCAAGAGCCTGATAGCCCTGTGGGGGGTGGGCGGGCACCCTGCTGGACAGGGCAGGT
>ML112108.1:42325-54312 GCA_003697995.1 Taxidea taxus jeffersonii
AAAAGGAGAGAAGCAGCAACAAAAACCTTACCCACTCTGCAAAACCTGAAATACTTAGTATCTGGACATTTTTAGAATGGGTCTGTGGACTCTCGCTCTAGAACATTCCCATCAAGGGCAGGAAGTTCTACTGGAGGGCACTGACTTGGAAGACAAATGAGATGCATAGGTGTGGGGGGGGTCACTGAGCCCCTCTTCTCTTGTAGGAGGAAAGGCAGCATGGATTGAGTACCACTGTGTACTCGACACCAGACTGCATTTCATCCTCACAAGAGCCCCATGTGGCAGGGTGGGTGGGTGGGGGAGGCCCCCCTCCCCGGTTCTCCAGTTTACAGATGACATGGGCCCTTGTGAGGACAGGATACATATAATTATGCCCAAGAGCAAAACTGCCACATCAGCTGAACCAAAGAGCAAACACAAACCACAAAAAGAAAGAAAGACAAGAAGGAAATACTGACGATTCGAAACACCACTGGGAGTGGTGTTTGGTGATAACATGTTTCTCCTCAAGACGTACTTTCATCCTGCCTTTCTCTAGAATAAAATAATAGAACTAGTACATTTAGGAACCTATGCCACGCAAGGTGGGGGCGGTGGGCAGGCTGCTTGAGCTGGCTCTGATCTGGGCTCCACCAGCTTCTGGCTGTGTGACCTTGGGCAAGTCACCGAGCCTCTCTGAACCTCAATTCCTGCATCTGTAAAATGCGGAGGACAGCAATACTTGATAGGGCATTTGCAGTGTGGTCAGTGCAAAAGAGGAACTTGCCTCCTGGGGTGCTGGGAGCTGGAACTAAGTTAGAACACGTTGGACCAGTGCTCCACAAACAGCAGGTGCTGTTTCCCTACTGCCTTTTCCCTTTCTTGTTTCACACTGGCCAGAACCCCTTAAGGTGAGGCCCTTCATCTCCATGTGATGGGTGAGGAGACTGAGAGGCGGAGAGCTGAAGTGGTTTGCAGAAGCCACACATCCAGCAGAGAGAAGAGTCAGTTTCCAAAGCTGGCTATGTCCCCAAGATGCTGTCCTGGGCGTCACGTCACGTGACTCATAAAATGGGGCAAGCAAGGGAGGCCAGGAGGGACTCTGCTCTCTCTCTCTCTGCACTAGCCCATGGGTTTCCCTGAATGACCACTGGGAGGGACGGGGAGAGGGCTGTTCGGTGTTCACGATCCCTTTAGGCCCACATTCATTCATTCCACCAACGTTTGCACCTACTGTGTGCAAGGCACTGACCGGGACGCTGGGACACATCGAGGGCAGCAGACAGAGGGCCCAGCCCTTGTGGAGCTGACACCCTGCTGGGGCAGCAAGGAAAGCAGCATGTGGGATAATGAGGCCTGTGACGAAGGCTCAGAAGGAAATGCCCAGAGTGGGGCAGGGAGATGGGCCATAAGGTATCGCAGGAGGAGGTGTCAATTTTACACTGAGACCACACAGATCCAATCCCAGGTTCAGGCTCCTGTGAATTTTCGAACTCAGCATGGTTCCTCCAGGCTGAGAGGTGCCCTCCCTACCCTGCCTCTCCTTTCCCCACGCCCCCCCACCCCCCCGCACTGGGGAAGGGGCCTGGAGCACAGGACGCCAGGGAAGCAGGCAGGTGGCTGCACTTACAGAGCGGCCTTGGAGCGGGGCCCTGGGCCCCTATGGGCAGGCTCAGCCATCAGCCCTGCAAACTCTCCCTGTGGGCATCAGCTCCCAAACATTCCACTGCCATGGCTACCACCCCCCCCCCCCCCCCCCCGCACTGACCTCACCACCCAGACCCCAGAGCTGGGGAGACAGGAGACAGGTGCTCTCTGGGGCCAGGCCTCTGGGGATGAGAGACCTGTGCCCCACTCTGGAGGGACACCAGCCAGAGGAAGAGGTCAAAGGTTAATTCTGGAGCATAAAAGCATTCTCGGTGCTTAAAAAGGGAAGAAGAGAAAGTGGGCTGGCTCTCTATGTTCAAGTATGAGCTCTTATTGAGCACTTATTTATTTTTTTAAAGATTTTATGTATTTGAGAGAGAGAGAGAACGCAGGTGCACAAGCAGGGCATAAGGGCAGGGAGAGGGAGATGCAGACTCCCTGTTGAGCAGGGAGCCCAAAGCGGGGCTTGATCCCAAGATGCTGGGATCATGACCTGAGCCAAAATCAGACACTTTGCAGACTGAGTGAGCCACCAAGGTGCCCCTATTGAGCACTGACTGTATGCTAGGTCCTAAGCTAAGGATTTTACACAGATCACTGAATTTTGTCCTCACTACCCGCCACTCTCATGACCCCCTTTGACCCTCCCTTATTACCACATATTTACTGGGACTCAGAGAGGTAGGGGTCACCTACCCAAGGACACACAGCTGATAAGCAGGGGAACCAAGAGGAAGACCCAAATCTTCACACTTTTTACCAAAAATGACCAAGCAGGGTCCCCCACATGCTGTCCAGGATCCCCGAGAGGCCCAGTTCTGCCCCGTTAGGCACAAGTTGGGGATGGGAGTGATGAGGCCCAGGGCTCACATCCCAGCTCCCCCACTCAAGAGGAGGCTGAGGTCACTGTGGTGTCACTCATGTGACTCTGGAGTGGCTCTCCGAGCCCCAGTGTTCCCACCAGACAAATGGGAATAACAACAGGAGGAAATGGTGCCCGAAGACAGGAGTGGCCTGGGGAGGCTGGATCAGCAAGTCTCCCTGGGCCAGAGAGCTAAGGATCTTGGCCATGTGGGTCACACAGTCTGTGAGGCCACCTCTCCATTCATGAAAGCTGCTCTACACGCAAGGAAGGCAGGTGGCTGTGTTCCAATCTACAAAATTGGGCAGTGAGCTACGTTTGTCCCACAAGCCTCTGTTGGCTTACCCCCTGGTCCGTATGCTGCAATCAGGGCAGCACACGCCCCCAGCGGGGGTGGGGGGGCAGACTCAGGCAACCCCAGGAAATGCAAATGCAATTCGCTCCAGTGGGAGTTGCCGTGTATTTCGGTTCTGGGCTCCATCCCAGAAGGGCCAGCGGGAGGCCTCAGGTGGCCAGCCTCTGGTGGGTGAGAGAAAACTACACAACTCAGGAAAACAAATAGTTCACTTAAAAAAAAGGAAAAAAAGCAGGAGCAGCACAAGCACGCACACAGAATCATCTGGCATCTGGTTCTGTGGCCAAGTAAAGACTCAGAGAGATTCGCATGTGCCCAGTGCTTTTCTGGGCATTCTGCTTCTCACCACCACCCTGGGGGCAGACACTATGATTAGCCTCTGACAGGGAAGGTAAGGCTCAGAAAGGCAAGGTGTCGAGCTCAAGGTCACACAGATGGTAACAGCCTGAACTGAGACTCAGGTTCCACAGAGGCCAGAACCCAAGCTCTTCTTAATCACCTCCCTGAAACCCTACCCTACCCAGTGCACAGATGGGGGAGCCATTTGTCATGTGGCCACTCAGGGTAGCCACCAGCTCGGCCCCTGGCTCCCAGCCCTGCCCGAACCCTGTGCACCGCACGGCCCCCCACCCCCAGCATGGCCCGTTCAAGGCTTCCTGCTTGGGAACGTGGGGGGCCCCTGCTCGGTAAACAATGCAAACAGAACACACACACACACGTGCACGTGCACACACATGAACACCCACAGGAGACCCTGTCTCCATTCCTCTGCCAAGAAGCTGCTAGGGGTGGGGAAATGAGCACTGGAGTAGGAGTCCTAGTTCTGCAGATGACCAGCAATGCAGAGCCTGTCAGGGTAAAGGGTGGGGGGACGTATTCCCTAACTTCTCTATGCCTGTTTCCTCATCTGTGAAATGGGTATACTAATGGAGCTATGAGGGTTAAACAAATAACCTGCCAGTGCTTGCAACAGGCTCTGTGACTGGACCACTGTGAATCCTCCCCTTTCCTTTGGTTCTCAAACCCCCATGCTGCAGACCCCTGGGTCCCGCACCCAAACATTTTGATTTGGAAATTAGGTGATGAAGCCCAGGGATCTATCTGCCTTTCACCTCCCATCCCGCTGCTCGAGGAAGCTGCTTAGGGCACTGGAGCTGGTGTTTGAGTTGCCCACCCCCCGGCCAGGCCCCCACACAGGGGTGCAGGGCGGCATCAGGACACAGACCCACGTCTAGCTTGTCCTTTGACCCCTTTGTGCCACGGAGCCCTTCAACTGTCTGGTGACACTGACGAGCCCCTTCTGAGAAGAGTGCTCTATTTTTTTTCTTTTCTTTTTTTTTTTTTTGAGAGCGAGCCAGCATGCATAAGCAGCCGGGGGAGGCGGGAGCACGGGAGAGAATCTCAAGCAGACTGCATGCACAGCATGGAGTCTGACACGGGGCTCGATCCCACAACCCTGAGATCATGACCTGAGCCAAAATCAGGAGCCAAAACAGACGGAGCCACCCAGGTGCCCCAAGAGTGTTTTGAAACAGAATAAAATACAGCGTATCAAAAGGACATCAATTATAGTGAAATCTGGCTAAGGACAGCATTACCAAAAAAATGCTCTGGTAAAGTAACCTACACACTCATTTAATAAAACCATAAATATGATCTAGGGGCAGGCCCCACAGCAAATGTAAGGTGCATGCTATGATAAGAAGAGAAATCTGTAGCCACTAGCAAGCAATATAAAGATATATGTGGTTTCTGGGGCACCTGGGTGGCTCAGTCATTAAGCGTCTGCCTTTGGCTCAGGTCAAGATCCCAGGGTCCTGGGATTGAGCCCCACAATAGGCTTCCTGCTCTGTGGGAAGCCTGCCTCTCCCTCTCCCACTCCCCTTGCTTGTGCTCCCTCTCTCACTGTGTCTCTGTCATATAAATAAATAAAATATTTAAAAAAACAAAGGATATACACGGTTTCTGTTGGTCACCAAGGCCCTGCTGTCTGGATCTGTGACCTACACAGACCAGGAGGAATTGTTAAATCAGAGTCAGGGAAATCTTCCTCCAAACTCCCAGGCCCCTCAGAGGCCATCCAAAGACCAGGCCTCCAGGAGCCAGAGAGCCTGTACTCCTTCCTGGGGAGGGGTGGGTTCTCCAGTTCCTGCCCATTGCCTCTTGACACTGACCAACAGAAGAGTAACAGGGAAAAGCCTGAGGGCAGAACATAGAGCGTGGCTTGGGTCTTTTGGCTTTACATAAAAAATAAAAGGAGGAGACAGTATGTCTAGTAGGAAGAAACATGACTTCCAGCCATGCTGGCCATACCTGCCAGCACATGACCTTGGATATGAACTCAAGTTCAAAGTGAGTGGAGGACACCAGGAACTGGAGTCAGGTCGACTTTGGCCCCAGACACCGAACACAACCCTGCAGGGAAGCAGAACGAGTTATGTGTCTCAATCACCAGCAGGGCATAGAGCCCCAGGCGGCCACTCAGCCAGCCTCTGTGCCTCAGCTTCCTCATCTGTAAAATGGGTCCAACCATCCTTAGGAGCAAGGCTGCTGTGAGGATTCACTGAGATGGCAGCTTCAGAGCGAGCACAGGGCAGGCCCATCTTTCTCCAAACCACATATCCCACATGTAAAGTTGAGACACCCATGGAAGATTTCACTTGAAAAGGAACTCAGGGTTAACATTTTATTTCTTTTTAACACTTTATTTATTTGAGATAGAACAAGAGTGAGAGAGCACAGGCACAGGGAGCAGCAGGCAGAGAGAGAAGCAGACTCCCTGCCGAGCAGGGAGCCGGATGTGGGGCTTGATCCCAGGACCCTGGAATCATGACCTGAGCTGAAGGCGGACGCTTGACTGACTAAGCCACCCAGGGTTAAAGAGGACAAGAGAGGTGGGTTTCCTTATCTGTAGAATGAGAACAGGCAGTGCCCACCTCCTGCGGCAGCGTCGAGGGAATAAGATAATACCTCCAAAGTGTTTTATCCACACCCTGACTCATGCTGGGCCCCCAGTACACGTGGCCCAGGATACCCCTACACTCCCGGCTGTCGATGACATGAGCCCTGAAGGTGACCTGGGACGAGGCTTTCACCTCTCTTAACTTTAAGATGGAAATGGCTTTCCAGGCTCATGTGAGGGCTCCCCTACTCAGGGTGACTACAGCAGGCGGCCAGGTACCGGGCATCCTGGTAACTCTTTAAGAACTAGCAGCCACGGACGCTTCAGCTACCCACATACAAGTCTTGGGAAATCTGTCCAGTCCAGCTAGTCTGGATTACACCCCACGTAGCTCTGGCAAATTCCCACGGCAGCCGAGTGGCTCTCCAGACCAAGCAGAGGCGCTGTTCCAAGAGGAACACTCTCCAGGGCTGTAGACCAGGCCACTGTACACTACTGTGGCTTCTCCTAATTGGTCTTCCTTCCGTCCGTCCTTGGCCAGCACCCAGCTCATGTGTCCGCCTCAAAGAGAACACGGGAGATGAGGCAAGGGGCGGAGTGGCCCAACAGTGGTTAAGGGCAGGAGTGGAAGGCTCAGGGGGACCCAGTCCAAGTTTGACTCTGCCAAGGAATAGGCCGTAAGAACTGGGGCCAGTTCACAGCAATGGCCTCAGTGTCCTCATGTGTCGTATGGGCTGAGTGGCCTATCTCAGAGGGTTCCTGGGATGACTGTTGAGGCAAGTGCTCAGGGCAGGACCCGGCAGGAGGAGGATTCCAGTAAACGCCAGCTATTAAATTATCATCACCTCTAATTAGATATTCTCATTAACTATTCCACAGTATACACAACAGACCTGGTTGCAACCCTATAAAAATTCACTACCCTGGGGGTGCCTGAGTGGCTCAGTTGGCTGAGGGTTTGACCTGATTTCCACTCAGGTTGTGGTTTCAGGGTTGTGGGATCAAGTCCCGCATTGGGCTCCACGCTCAGCACAGAGTCTGCTTCTCTCTCACCCTCTGCTCCTTCCGCTCCCTTCTCAATCTCTCTCTCTCTCAAATAAATAAAATCTTAAAAAAAAAATTCATTACCCTGCAAGACATCCCAGGTAAAGTTAGGTGACAGAAAGCCTGGCTGATCCCATGCTGGTAAATATTTATGTTGGAAATATACTCTAGAAAGACACATCCTAAAATGCTAACTGGAACTTCATGTATTTCTCCTTTTCTTCACCCTAATTTTCTAGCTCTCCTACAGGGGATATGTTTCAATGGTGTGATACAGGAGAAAAGAGGGGAAAAACGAAATCGGGGTAATTTCTAGGCTTGCTGCATAACTTGGACCTTCAGCCCTGGAATACAGAGCCAGCTTTCAAGAAAGCCCAGGGGAAGCCCAGAGAACCCAGTCTGGTCAAGGTCACGAAGCAGGCCAGGCCTGGGCCCAGCTCTCTAGACACACAGCTTCCTCTCTGCAGGCATTGTTCTGGCTCGTTCTCCTAACAAGATTAGGGTAGACTGGCCTCCTGATTAAAAGTCCCGCTCTAGAGTCAGGCTGAAGATCTCAGCAGAGCCAGAAGCTACGTGACCTTGGGCAAGACACTCAACTACTGTGGGCATCGGTCTCCTCATATGTAAAATGAGAATCGGACTTGCAGCAGTGCCAGATACTTTCTGTATGGATTAAATAAAATAATGCATGGAAAGCACTTTGTACCTTTCCTGAAAACAGTTGGTGCTCTGGGTCCTATTATTATAGTTATCACTATAATTAGTATTTGCAATTTAGTGATGTCATGGAAAATCCTTTGAAGGGCATGGAAAAATAACCCAGCAGGCACAGGAAAAAAATTCAGACTTGGGTACTAGGGAGCCATGGCAGGTATTTGAGCAAGAGAGGTGCAATGTGACTCTGAAGCTGCATGAGGCTGGCAGCCAGTGGCCATCTCCGGAAGCCTTCTTGGCCAGGGTCCTCTGTCACAGGCTCCACATCCTAGGCCGTCCCGCTGGTGCTGTGGGGCAAAAACAGCACGACTCCCACAAGCCACGCCCCCACCACTTCCAGTTCTAGGGGCTTCCTGGGCACCAGCTGGGTCGGTGAACAGCAAGCAAGCCCCAAGCTGGGGGACCTGAAGCAGCCCAGATGGCCTGAGTCCACCGGTGGGATGAATAGGAGGTCCAAACACCTGGCAGGGGCCCCAGGACGACAAGGGAAAAATGGCTCCTTCTTCAGGGCCATGAAGACTGGTTCTCTTCTACTTTCCCATGTGACCTTGGGAAAGTCCCCCCCTCTCTCAGAGATAATTTGCCCACAAGCAAATGGGGTCTTAATGTTTCCATATGCTTAAGGACTGCAACAAAATACAGCAATAAAGCAACAGTGGTTTCCTTCAGCTGCACTCCCACGGCCTGCCAGGCACTGTGCGGGGTGCCGCAGGCACACACTTTAACCAAACCCTCACAATCTAGAAGAAGTCCTTGTATCCTTCCTAGTTCTTAAATTTACTTAAGTATTCAAGTTACAGGTATCATCTCCATATTAAAAAAAACAAAAACAGGGGCGCCTGGGTGGCTCAGTGGGTTAATCCTCTGCCTTCGGCTCAGGTCGTGATCTCAGGGTCCTGGGATCGAGCCCAGCATCAGGCTCTGCTCGGCGGGGAGCCTGCTTCCTCCTCTCTCTCAGCCTGCCTTTCTACCTGCTTGTGATCTCTTTCTCTCTGTCAAATAAATAAATGAAATATTAAAAAAAAAAAAAACCAGAGAAAACTTAAGTCTCTTTGGAGCCAAGTCTCCAACCACTACTGATGGGTTTGGGGAGGGGCTGCCTACCCTTCTTTCCAGGGGGTCCCAGTGGAACCCGCATCTGAATGGACGCCACACAGAGCCTCTCTCCCACCCTCCCAAACACCTGTCCTCCGGACCTTCCATCCATACGCTGTCATATCCCAAAACAGACCGATTTTCCTTGAGGGGACAATTGGCAATGTCTGGAGACAGTTTTCATTTTCACAAGTAGGGCTCATCTCATGAGCAGAGGTGAGGGATGCTGCCAAGTATCCTAAGATGTCAGCCCCACCCCCTGCCCCACAAACAATCTTCGGGCCCCCAAATGTCAGCATGGCCAACGCATCCTTCTGAAACTTGCGTGGTCCACACCACGCTAAGGTCACGGAGGTATTTCCATGCCAGCACACTGGTTCTGCCATCCAGGAAACACTGCTTGAGCACCTACTGTGTGTGCCCTATAGCCCAGCCGCCAGACAGTCTAGCACGGGTCACACTGGCAAATGACACAGGGAAAGCCCCCGCACTCGGAGGGGGCTCATCCTCACACAAGACCCATATGAATCGGACTGGATTGTCCTCCCTTCTTTTAATTACTCCAGAGCAACCCCTCCCTCCCTCAGCAGGGATGGCCCACCACGCAGGACCAACCCTCCCTGTGGGACATTTAGGCTGTCTTCTCCTTTGCAGCAACCCGCCCTACCACACAGGAAAAGGCCTCCTTGTGCCCACATTGAGAGGCCCCCTAGGGCTCCCTGGAAGCCTGCGAGTCCCTCCTGGAAGTTCCACATTGAATTGCATTTTAACAGGCCGCAGGGATTCCCATGCACCTTAAAACTTGAGCAGCACAGATCTAGGGAGCTATGTAAAAAGGGGGTCAGCTGCCTGGGGGCCAGGCATCCTCAGATATCAGCAGAAACGGCCAGAGAGCCCCCAAAAGACCCTCCGGCCAGTGGTCTTTAAGGTCCACCACCCCCGCTCACCGTCTGTACCAACTTCATTTGCCAGACGCTGCTGTTCTGATCAGGCTGAAGGCTCCTCCCCTTTTTTAGCTGTGAGGCTGATCAAGGTGTCCAGACAGCCAGAACCCAGGGTCGGTGACCTGTAAGGCCTCTCCCAGCTCTGGCTTTTTAGAATTTGGCCATGTCCCGAGCATGTTCCCTGCCAGCTTCCTGCCCGCCCACTCTGGCTGTGGCACATGGCTCAAAGTGGGATGTTGGAAAGATTACAGCTCACCTAGCAAGGGAAGGAAAGTTCCTGAGGGAGGGAACAGGTTCCGTGGGCTGGGCATCCGTAAGCGCCCCGGGGAGGTTGCCCTGTGCCCATTCATGTCCAGTCACCTGGGACGGAGGACCAGGCTGGGAGACAGGGCAAGCCTGCCCTTGTGGAGTACAGGAGGTCATGTCAGGGTACTGGGTGAGGACAGGGCCCATGTGGGGAAGGGACGGTTGGGGTGCCAGCTTTGATCGATTAGGCACACGTCTCGGCCCCAGGTTCCTCCCCTGAAAGTGGGCTCATACCACTCACTGCAAAGCTGCTGGGAAGAATGGAATGTAGAGATCAGCCAACAAACAGAAGTGCTATTTGGAGGCCTGTCTTCCATCTCAAGCAGGCATTGTGCTGCTTCCCTCAACTACTCCCTCCTCGCAGGGGCCGACTGCAGTCAACACTGCTGTTTGCCCCACTGGACAGATAAAGACTTGGCGCCCAGCACCGGACCCTTGACCCAACACTGAGACATGGTCATGGGAGTGGTGGCCTGGCACTGACAAGATCTGCATTCCCCATCTGAATCCTGCTCCTGCTGAGCTGTGTGTACTTAGGCAAGCCCCTTCACCTCTCTGGGCCTCAGCCTCCAAAGCAGTGCAGCAGGGACATAATCCAGAGATGGGAGATAGGAAGATACCCAGGGAAAAGGAAGGTGCCATGCTCCGCTGCCAAGGGCTCCACATGGTCACCCCTCGAGAGACCCATCCCAGCAAGACCAAACATCCGTGGGCATCATAGATCTCTCCTATGCCCTAGGTGGGACGGGGTGAGGCCATGTAGAGCGGGCAGCCCCTAGAGAGGGAGAGCCACTTGCTCAAGGTCAAAGAGCAGGCTAAGCAGTGGAGAGCAGGGCAGGGAAGCAGGAAGCAGGGTATCAAACCTGAGTGGGGTGTGGGCTTCAGTCAGGGTGGCAGAGGAGAACCAGGTTGGGGCTGGCAGGTGTCTGGAGTGGAGACCAGCAGAAGGCTGACTTGTGGCAGCCAACATCACTCCTGCAGTCTCTCAGCTACGAGGCCTCTTTGAAGGACCAGCCAGTCCTGGGTTGTGCCCACCCCCTCCCCAAAGGCTCCTCCCCTCTGGGCCCAGCCTGGCCACCTGTCTGTACACTATCTGTCTGGGGCATCAGGGCTCCTTTCTGTGGCCACAGGTCAAGTCTTTCAGGTTATACAGTCTCCCTATGGCTGGACACATCCCATCCTCTGGAATCTTCTCTCACCACGGTAGCCAGAGGGTATAACTACCATGGAAAACTGACCACATTGCTGCTCTGCCTAAACCCTTCCACGTGCCCTCAGCCTCGGCCTGATATTCCAGCCCTTTCCCAGGGTCCGTAACAGTGATGTCCAGATGATGTCCAGGGTAAGCCACATGTGGAATTCAATTTTCCAGAAGCCACGTTTAAAAAAGAAAAAAGCCACATGAAAAAGAAAATGGTGAAATGAAATCTGATTCTAGATTTTGTTTCACCCAACCTATCCAAAGTATTACCATTAACCAATGTGAAAATTTAAATAAAGTCAACATCAACTATAAATATCATTTAAAATCAATATAAAAATTAAGATTAATGAGACATATCCCCCTTAGTACTAGGTCTCTGAAATCCGGGGTGTACATTCTACTTTTCAGTAGGCATATCCGATCTGTATTTAGAGTTCATAAAATTTACAGTTGAAAAAGTACATTTGCATCCCGAAATAGTTCCACACATGCTTAAAAGTTTCCCAAGAACGGAATGAAGTGTCTGTTTTGAGATCTAAATTTAAGTTCAATTGAAATAAAAAATTCAGTTCCTTGGCTGTGTTGGCCACACCGTAAGGGTTCAGCAACCGCATGTGGCTTACAGCTCTGGGGGGAGGGCGGGGAGAAGGGAGGACAGACTGGATACACAGGCTGATTAAGTCCTTGACTGTCATCCACAGTCCCCACAGTCCGCTCCCTCCCCATTGCCAAGCCTGCCCTTGGGAGTGAAACCCCCAAGCACACCGAGCTCCCATCCCTCCATCTCCATGATTCACCAGTGTCCTTCCTCAGCACCTCCAGCTTCCTGCCAGTCCCCACTCAACCCTTCAAAATTCATGCCCTCTCCTGCGACGGCATCTCTGAGAACCTCCGGCTGGGGTGACATTCCCAGTCCTTCTGCTCACCCCCCC